>JANHFO010001395.1:143958-154385 GCA_032468095.1 Pareas carinatus | reverse complement strand
AAAAATGAAAGGAATAGATTTGAAAATGTATTAACAAGAGAAAATAGATATTACAGAAGACGTGGAAAATGTAAAATCTATACCCAAATGCTTGAATCTGATTGTAATTTTTGAAGCATATATTTAAATTTTTAACAAACTACCCCCAGAGATACGTGTGATCCCTGACCTCCATGCATTCCGCTGTGCCCTTAAGACCAACTTATTTATCCAGGTTGGGTTGTCCTAATAGCCCACTTTCCCCTTTCTGAGTTAGTTTTATTAATCTGTTCTGGGTTGAGAGTTTTAAATTCTAAGGAGTTTTTAGAATTTATATTCAGCCTGTTATTTATATGCATTTTAGTTGTTTCTAATTTTTGTATGGGTATTTTAATCGGCTGTTCACTGCCCCGAGTCCTTCAGGAGGGGGGCGGTATATAAATCAAAGTAAATTAAATTAAATTAAATTAAATTAAATTAATTTAGTTATTTACTTTGTGTATTTGTGGTTGTTTTTGTCTGTTTTTGTTTGTGATTTGAAAAAATGAAATTCTTTTGCAAAAAAAATTTTTTTAAGCCACTGAGATATCTAAAAGGATGAGGAAAGTCACACTATCTACATCTAGATCTTTACAGAAGTCAGCACTGAGATTCTGTCAAATCTGAACAGCTATACCAGCAAAATGTGGTGTAAATTGGTCTTAATTAACTCTTAGTAGAGAGTTGGTCAACCAAAACAAGACTATTAGACAATTACCCTATAACACAATAAGAGGAAAAGTAAAAGTGATTGACTTCTCTCATCACTGAATATGAGCGTATAATCAGAATAACTTCTCATCTTTCTCCACTAGCGCTCTAGGTGTCATTTCTGCTACTTTAATTCTCAGAAGTCCTCAGTAAACCAAACAGTCTACTGAAATTGGAAAGCAGAAAGAGGTTGCTTGGAGCAATCTTGTCCACCACTTGGTCTGCCTCTAATTGCCAGTGGCTTACTCTGCCTGCTCAATTGCTGCCTGCTAGATTGCTATCATACTCCTCAAGTATCCTTTGGGAACCTTCTGGATCTATTAAGTGCATAGGATAGACTAGTGATGGTGAACTTTTTTAAACCGAGTGCCCACACTGCACCCAAAAGTCTCTTATGTATTGCAAAGTACCAGCATGGCAACATGCTCCCCCTGACGAAGCCCCCGCACCCCTCCTTTAAAGTCAAACTAGGTCAGTGGTCGTCAACCTTTTTCATGTAAAGGAGTCAATAAAAATGGAGGAAGACACAGCTCAGAGCACACAGCTCATAGGTCGTGCTTCTTCTTGCAACAATCCTGAAGTCACCTGCGTGATTATTTGAAAGCCCATCAACAGACCATCACCAAGGTAAATCTCTCCATATCCAGATTTCACATCTCAGACACAAACATAATATATGGCCATTGACATGTGCTTGTATGCACATGATTTTGAGACTCTATGAAAGATGAAGCTCTGCTTTAGGTTGATATACCTTGGTGTCGCACAGTCTCAGGACACTGACAGATAGGCTAATGCTTGCATATTTAAGCATTTAGAATGGAATAGTTAAGTCAAATTATTCTGGATCACAGAGTATGTTTTCCTAAAAACCACAGAAGGATAAATGCTAAGAGAAATAATAAGGTGCACTTCATATTGCAAAGCACTCATTATTTAAGAGATAATTAGATATAATTGCATTAGTAGAGCTACAGAAGCATCACTTTTTAATCTTTCTTTTTCCTCTGGGCATTTTGGACTCCACAATTCCAAACTTCACGTCATCAATGTGGGTAATAGAAACTTACTTTGAGAGCAAAGGTGGGCAGACTATAATAAATCAATATACTAAAAGCTTCATTCTAGAAATACAACTATCTGACATTTGAGATACTTCAAATACAAATAAAAGTTCCCTTTTTTATTTCATGCAGAATATTACAGTAACTTCTACTCCACTCTATCGTCATAGGTATCCACACATAACAACAACGATCTTAAACAGGCCAAACATGCATTGTGATCACGCCACAGCTTTTATCTTTCATACTTGCATTAGGACACCCAAATATGTCAAAGATAAAGCTTCCATACTAATGTCATAAAGTCCATTTCATCCTTGCCCCCATGTGGGTATCTCTGACTTTTACTATTTATTATTCTTATTTCAGAACATTAACATTAAATTATTTAGTAACTACAGCTTAAATTGCCCTATAAACCAGTTTATATTTTTCATTCTGATAAATGTATTTGCAAGATATTTGGAAATTACATAATGAGGCAGAGTTAATGCATATCTTGATAAGGTTATGCAAAATATACTTGTGAGAATTAAATGGCTAAATAAACTGTCAGGGTCAAAATATCCTACTTTGTACATAGATGCAAAGTCCCAGTTCCCTTGGAAAAGTTCTAACATAGAAAAGGATGACAGGAAAGTGAAAAGAAGATGACCAACAGCCAGATGGATGGACCCAGTTAAAGTGGCAATGAGTACAACATTGCAAGATCTGAAAGACCAGGGACAAATCTTCATGGGGGAAAAAATCTATATGGTCACTAAGAGTCAACACCAACTCCATACTATAGTATGTACTCACTCTAAATGATTCTGTGCTCAATGTTAATTTTGAAATTTTAAGTATGGTTAAAATCTGGAAGAAAAAGTTTCACACATAAGCAAGGAGTCAGACTTTGAGTTGCAGTAACTAAGCTGTATTACAAGTTTTGCCAGACACCATCTTTACAATATTATAAACAGATAAAACATTTTTTAAAGTTTAAATCAGTTTAATTGCTCAGTTTACTTTTAAGCCAATATATATGTCTAACCACATGTGGAACTTAACAATTTATCTATAATGTGATCGTTTTTATAAAAAATCTGTCATGCTGTTAGCTATAATAGTGGAGACAGAATGTTTAGGCAAAGCACTAATGAAATTCTTATCAGCTAGATAGATTGTACATCTGGTCTAAGCTCTGAAATAGAGGCGAACAGTCAAACTGCTTAGCTAAGTAACTTTTAAAAATTATTTCTTATCCATGATGTTCTGCAATTGAATAAAATTCAGGTTTTTTTAAAAAAACACCACTACCACCAAAGGTTTAAAATGGTCCAAGCATAAGTTGATTTGTATTAGTAAGGATGTCACAAAGATTCAGCAGAATATCTTGCCTTATAAAATGATCCTCCACAGGTATCGCTTTCATCTGATCCGCATAAATCGCCTTCTCTGGCAGCAATCATGCCAGCAATGCAACTATTCTCCTTTAAATACGAGACACAGCACTGCTTTTGGGCAATTCTGCAACAAATAAAAAATATATTACTTTCAATACACAGGCTGCCACTGGCGAATACTCTTATATAGTGAAGATGGAAGGCATAGGACACAAGCAGTATACGTTTAAAATATGTCATCTAAAATTTAAATGAATATTTATACCAAGTCATACAACTAGCAGTTTATGCTATTTCTATTTATATCATTTTGCTTAACACAAACTACCTAGATGTGGTTAGGCTTCTCCTTACAAATAGAATAGAGCACAACAACAAAAAACCTGTACCTAAATAATGCAGGAAGTTGTTATATATGAGTCAGTACAATCAAATTTATGTGTTGCTTTAGGCAGAAAAATGCTGCAGTTAGCACTAAAAATGATGAAGAAATCTAATCTATACAAACTAACACTACGTTTTGCAGATATGCCTCCTTACATCTCCTTAAGCTATAACCCAACCAAATGTACCATTTACATTTTATGATAAAATCCACATGTACAAAAAAGTGCAAAGAACATGATACATTCAAGGAATTATATTTCATTTGAATATCATTTTCTTCATTATATTCAAGAAAAGTACATGAATGTGATTACTAAATTCAAGAAAAGTCCTTGGAAAAATGATTTCTCATGAAGTTGCACACAATAGAAAAAAACACAAAAATGGATGCCATATTTTGGTTCAAATTTTTGATGCAGTTTTTTAACTTTTAAAACAATTAAATTTCAACCAAGGCTACATATTTCCAGCTCAGCAAAGATGTGTCAGGCAATTGCCAAATTGGTTGGCATCTTTTAGTTCTGAGTTTGTTTCAGTGTATCTGTTCCAAGAGTACTGAACTGCATACTTTGTGGAAAAAAACAAGATTCCCAATGTTGAAAAATTTCTTAGTAAAACAGATTATTTAGATTCATTTTCAGTCTGATTATAAATTCAGAACTCCAGGTTCAGGTGACGTGTATCAGAACCTAGGCATCTGAGTAAAAATTGCAAAGCAATTCCGTCAATCAAGATACCCTTCAGAATAAGCTTGTTGGAATATCATTTAGGGGCAAACTTTGTAGTGGCTCTTGTTGGGGAAGGGGGATTTTGAAAATAGTACTGTGAAATTTCTATTTAATGTCATGTTTGTTGATCTGGTCTTCCATGTCACTCAACAGCATGAAATTGTTAAGACCCTTTTTCTGGGATCTCTTCCTTTGGTTCCACCTGCATGCAAAAGATGTCCAAATTTTCTCTCTTTTCTTGTCAAACACAAGAAGACTTTTCATTAAAATAAAACAGAAATTTGATAGTTATGTTTGCACTTCCAGTGAAGAAGTTTCAGTAAAGAATAAAAGCATTCTTGAAATTGACCTGTTGCAACATAATTTATATTATATGGGGCCACCTTTTGAAGCTAGAAGTGTTAGCTACAGTAGAGCTTCAGCAGTTTGCTGATGTTAATTTGCAGCAGTACAACATGCTGATTATGAATATAAAACTTATAGGACTTGAGAGAAGGCTATTTGAATGACAAGCTATACCTTCAAAACTCTGCCCCAGGAAGGAAGATATATTTGGCAGAAATGTGGGAGGAAGGTTTCTCAATAACTTATCTCAATTTACAGGACGTTTGCCTAAAATTAATTAATTTTACATGTAACTTATCCACATCTCAGAAAATTCTGAGCAATGTACAACAAAAATCAAAATCAAAAAGTGTAATAAGAAATAGATAAATCCAGTTTCCAAAAAAGATAACTAGAGAAAGTCAAGAGGAAATCTAGAAGGGAGTACCTTTCTGAATTCATTTTCCTCTTGACTAGTAACTTAATATTTAAATTTAATTCTCTCACCCAGCTGTCTGTTGCTTCCTGGGTTGTTTCCATCTTGCTGTTATTTTCAGACTGTTCTACGGACCCGACCTCAATGGCGGAAAGCGCCTCTTCACCCGCCCGAAGAAAGAGTCAAAACAGAGCTACGATCATATTGGCCGCTACCTGATATGTACCTCTGTTGCACCCTCTCTTTGGACACTCTTCCAAAATGTCCTAGGGCCTCTCACAGTGAAGAAAGGGACTTTGGTCAGGACCGGAACCAGAATCAATTCATCACTCTCATGATGTATCTAACCTTCTAACCTTCTCTTTGATTTCCATGTGCTTGATGTCGTTAGCTTGAAGAATGCTCAGGTATTTTTAGTGATCTGAGTGACACTCTTTATATACGAAGACCATCAAGTGACTAGTTTTATTGTTGGAACCAGGGGGTTGGGGGCTTATTGGTTTTTTACTAGAGTTTTCTCTTTGTAAGCTGCCCCAAGTCACCATGAGTGAATTGGCAGCCATATAAATTTTCCTAATAGATAAATAAATGAATGAATAAAAACTTCATCCAGACTCTAGATGTTATTTTCATAGGGTGTTTCAATTTCTTCAGTTTTACTATCTTTCCCCTTTTGATGGAAGGGTAACACATTTATACAGTTCATATTTCATTGCAATTATTTGGTTTTATACTTGAACAGAGTTTAGATGTGATTCCATTTTAGATGGTGTTTTTCCATGCAGCTGAAAAATTGTCCATGTAAAAGAAATGAGATAGCCTAGCAGTTGTTTTTGATATTTGAAAATTATGTCCCAACTTGTTCAGGATTCTTTACAGAGGAATCAGTACAATGACAAACAATGACAATAGATGCTGATGTAATTAAAATGATTTACTGTGTAAATAGGGTGAACATTTCCAAGAAAAGAAAAGAAAATACTTGGGGATGAAAATCATAAGTATAAAGCTCAAGAACTTGAAGAAAAAATATACAAAACAGTGCCTTTTTGAAATTTCTAATAAAATTGGAAGATGAGCCAAAACAGTCAGAAGGTGATTTTGCCTAGGGCACTAAAATGTCTAGAGCCTGTCTGCTAGCAAACTCCTATGGCTACAACACCTTTATCTTCTTTAAGGTAAATTGAATTTTTCCGTCTCTGGAAATCTGAGCCAGCTAGATCCCTTATCATCTCATTTCCTCCCTGCATAGCAATTTGTATGCCAAAATCATCCTGGAATCTGTATTTGTTCAGCAGCCCAGAACTGCCAAATGGCATCTTTATTCACAAGTCATTTTATTTCTTCTTTCCATCAAAGCTCAACATTGCGATCTCCCTGCCAGATTCTTAGCCCCTGAAACTGTACATGTGTGTGTCACTGAATTCTTTTCCTACATCAAGTTATCACAAATAGTTTGTATGGTTGGAAGATCACCTGACAGAATGGCAGATGGTATTTATTCTCTCCTTTCTGTCACAGTACTGAATGCCATGTTTTTATCACAAGACGCTTTCTTTTGCAATGTCACAATATAAAGACTAGCTATGTTTTATAAATTATCTTACAGTGAGTTGCTTTGAAATTAATAGAATTTTATGAGCAGGCATTCAGCATATGAAATGAAAATAAATACCCATTAAAATACTACACCTCTTTACTAGGGGAGCATTTTAAATATGAACTTCAACAATTTAATTTCCCACTGTGGTTTTTTTCTTCACAGCTAGAATAATTTGATTTCTTTTTCTTGACTGGAATACTTCTACTGTTTTAAATCAAAAGTTCAGATCCTTCATATATCTCTAATAGTGCACTCACTATTAGAGATATATAAAGGAACTGAACTCTTAATCTGCAAACAGTCATATGAACAGACAGAATATACAACACGGGAGTCCTTGTGGTCTCTGAGCTTGGTTGTTTGCTTGCAGACATTTTGATAGCAGACTTCTTCAGTGCTAAAGGGAGTGGGACTTGTACTGTGCTGCTGGGGACCACTATGTTCAGTTATTTAACCCAGTGGTCACCAACCTGTGGACTAGGGCCCACCAGTAAGCCGTAAGAAAATTTTCGTGGTCCGCAGGGAAATCTGGAGATTTGGATTTTTTTGTATGATTTCTCTGTGTGCATGTCTGTCTCTCATTCTCTCTCTCTCTCTCTCTCTCTCTCTCTCTCTGTCTCTGCCTCTTACTCATTATCTGTCTGTTTCTGTCTCTCTCTCTCTCTCTCTCTGTCTCTGTCTGTCTGTCTGTCTGTGTGTATGCAAGCAGGAACAAATATCACATTAAAATGTGTAAACTTTGATTATTTTGTAATAATCAAACTAACTTTAATAATTTTTCTACAATTAAACAACGTTTAAAAGTTTTGTTATGATTAAATAAGCATTTATGATTTTGTTATAATTAAATAAGCTTTTAAAATTTTGTTATATTAAAATGAAAGTTCTCTGATCATTATTTTACAAATTGTATGTATCTTTTGAAGAAATTAGGATTAGTAGATTTAAAATTTTGAATTTAACGATCCCTGTAATACAAAAAGCAATGTTCATAGCTATTTTAGAAACAGGAAAAGGGAATTAAAAGGTACTCTTTCCATAAGGACATTATTGTGTTCCCTTTTTGGCTTTACCAACTGACAGGCAAGCCAGGATCTGCAGTACTGGTCCACGTCTTTTCAGATCTCTGGCCAATAACATTTATCCAAAATCCTGAAAGTGTTCCTATTTCCACCCAGACAATGGAGTTTCATGGGCTAACTCCAATATCCCCTTGTGATATCCCTGGAGAAATAATACCCATTCAGTTTGTTCTTTCACACAGGGATGAAGCCTTTGTTTATTTTCTGTCAGCTGCCCAGAATCACTAAGAGTGGGCAGCCATATAAATGTTCTAAATAAATAAATAAGTCCATTTGATAAAGCAAGAGCTTTCTTGAAATCTGAGCGCTGTTTCCTTGTTTCCCTCCTTTTCTGCTGCTATCATTGCATCTTTGTTTTGCAAGGATCCAAAGTGAATTTCCCATTTAGGATACTTTTATTGACACACTTCACTGACCATTCACGGGATCATAGGCGTGGAAGGGAACTTCTCGCCCAACCATTATTGTCAAATGATTGTCCAATCTTTTCTTGAAGGCCACGGGTGACGAATCATCGACAGACTCAGGAGGCAAGCTGTTCCACTGATTGATTGTTCTCACTGTCAGGAAATTTTTCATTAGCTTTAGGTTGGATCACTCTTGAGCAAACTTCCACCCATTACTTCTTGTCCTGCTCTCTGGTCTTTAGAAGAATAAGCCAACCTCCTCTTCTCTAATGACAGTCCCCCAAGTATTGAAAGGTGACTGTCTTGTAACCCCTAAAACCTTCTCTTTGTTAGACCGGATACGCCCAGTTCCTGGGATCTACAGACTCTAGAAAGAGTGCAGAGAAGAGCGATGAAGATGATAAGGGATCTGAAAAATAGATGGAAGCGGAAAAGAAGAGACGGGAGGTTGAAAAAAGATGGAAAGACAAAGAGAGGGTCAGTGAAGAAGAGAAAAGCAAAGTTGGGAAAGAGGAGTAAGAAAAAAAGGAAATGGGGAAGGAAGGAAGAGAAAGGTAAAAAGAGAGGTAAAAGAGTAAGTGAAGAAGAGAAAAAGAAAGTTGGGAAAGAGGAGTAAGAAAGAAAGGAAATGGTGAAGAAAGGAAAAGAAAGGTAAAAAGAGAGGTAAAAGAGTAAGTGAAGAAGAGAAAATGAGAAGGTAGGAGAAAGGGGAAAAGGGGGGAAAAGAGAGGAAAAAATTGATTAAAATATCCATACCTGAGGGCCGCATTCAAATATGAAAATTGGATATGTTTACTATGTTTATTTTTAAAAAAAGGTTGTTAGATGAGAAATTAAATCATGGTCTCGATACTATAGTATGGGGGGAATGCAGATGTATAAGTAAGTTGTATTTTTAAGATTGAAGTAAATACAGATTAAGATTAGATGGTTGAATTGGGGATAGATATGTAAAAGTATAATAAGTAAGATAAAATGTATAAAGCTAAAGAGAATGTATGAAATAAGGAAAATTAGGATATTTGGACCAAAAGTTATGTAAAACTAAAAATGAAAAGAGACAAAAGAAAAAGGTGGCAAAATTAAAATGACATAGTAAATAAAGAAAAGGAAGACGAGGAGAAGAGAAAGAAGAAATTAAAATGCTAAAGGATTTGTTTGTGATTATATAATCTAACCTTGCTATGATTGTAAATTAAATTAGTAGAATAAACATTCTCTTGATCAAAAAAAAAAAGATGATAAGGGATCATCTTCGTTGCTCTTCTCTGTACTTATTTCTAGAGTCTCAGCATCTTGTTTGTATTGTGGTGTGTAAATCTGAATGCTGTGTTCCAAGTGTGGCCTCACTAGTGCAGTATGAAGTAGTACTACAACTTCTTGTAATCTTGATTCTATCCCTCTGTTGATGCCATCTAAGACTACATTAGCTTTTTTTGGCAGCTGTAGCACTCTGATGGCTCATATTTAAGTGATTGTCCACTAGAACGCCTAGATCCCTCTCACAATGACTGCTATTGAGTCAGGTAGCACCTATTCTATACCTGTGCATTTGGTTTTTCTTGCTAAGTGTAAAACATCTATGGAGATTCTCAGTCATCCAGGTCTTGGTTGTCTCAAAGGTTCTTTTTGAAAAGGCAACTGGACTATGCTATTTTCCTTGAGGAAGAAGACATATTGCTTCTCATCCAAGAAGCTTCATCAGTTCTGACTGGATGGTGGTGTTGGGGAATGGAAGAATTAGTTCTGATAGGAGGTGTAAGTGTAAAACCTTACTTTCTCTCCGTTGAATTTCATTTTGTTAAATAGGACCCAGTGTTCAAATCTGTCAAGATCCATCTGTATCTTAAGCCTATCTTTTGGGTGTTGGCTATTCTTGCTAGTTTGTCACCCGTAAATTTAATGAGTTCCTCTTCTATTCCCTCATCTCAGTCTTTGTCAGTTCTGAAGCCAAATAACTCTGAAGAGAAGGAACCCTCTCATGTGTGAGAGAGAAGCTTGGTTGCTCTTTGTGTCTGGCCTTGGTTTTGAGAGAGGATGCAATGTTTGGTCCATTCAGCCAGAATATTTCTAAACTCTAGTTGTTATGCTGGGAAAAGTGATGATGAAAGACAAAGTTAAGAAGCAATCGCTATTATTCATAGTAAAAAGCGTGGACTCTCTCACACTTCCACTTCCACTTCCTCTTTCACACACGTCACGGGGAGAGAGGGTGGGCATTCCCTTAGACTGACAAGCTAGGTGCTTAAAAGAGGATGGGTTTGACACCTAAGACCTTTTCT
>JANHFO010001395.1:112830-124405 GCA_032468095.1 Pareas carinatus | reverse complement strand
CAATAATAAAACCCAATTTAAAAATTTAAAAATCAGATATCTACAGTTCAGAAAACAAGTGGTAGAAGAGGAAAAGCTCATCAGGCCAGCCCAGCCTGGATAAATAGGTAGGTCTTCAACGCTCGTCGGAAGAGCTTCAAGCATATGAATTAGGGTCCAATTCCTTAATTACTGAAGGAGCTGTAAAGAATGAAGTATTTAGATCTTCAGATGACAAAATATGCAGTCTAATTTTATCTCAGATTATTTAGATCAATACTAAATAAAAAACAAACAGGGTGCGGATTTTGTTTTGTTTTGATTTTTTTAATGATTTTCTTGAGGAGGGGGATGCCCAGAGGATTGTATGCCAGCACTTGAAGGTCATATTGAAAAAAACTGCTTACTTGAGAGATAACTTCTTATCATTATACCATTCCATTGGATATAGGCAAATAGCCAGATGCAATACATGTAATCTTGTCTTGACTGCCAACATCTTGGCAGATTCGATTTTCAAACTCAAAAAACATTCTGCTTTGATCTTAGCCTTGCTTCCAAAACCATTTCTTTGTCTGAGGCTTGTGTTAAATCTCCACTAGAAATGCTAATTCTCAGTTGCCAAGCTGAATTCTCTGGTTCCTTTATCACACTCATGTTCTGTTATGCCTAATCACATTAACAAGGCAATGTAAGAAGAGCAATTTGAATCAAACAAAGCTCTGGACTCAGTTATCCCCCTTTCCTCATGGCAAATCCCAAAACTGGAAGAGAAAAAAATTATCTGTCGGCAATTGAAGATGCACGATTATTAGAACTAATAAAATGATTCTTTCTGTTCAATCTGTCATATTTTCAGAGATTACCACAACAAAGCCCTAAAATTGCCTTCTTCCTAAGGTTGAAAGGAAGTGAGTGGGCCAAGATCACTTCACTGGCTTTGTGTAGAGTTAAAACTCACAGTCTGCTGGTTTCTAGCCTGATATCTTAACCACTAGACCAAGTGGGCTCTCTCAATATAGCCTTATACTATTTGTCTAATTTTGTTTTAAAGCAGTTCAAGCCAATGGTAATTATTGAAGTACAGTTGATTTACTGAACATTATTTGGGCTATTGTAAATTGCTCTTTATGGACTTGCTCATGTAACACCTGTAGTCTAATTAGCAGTCAGCTACCAGGGACAATTCAAAGTGCTCGTTGTCACTTTCAAAGCCCTATGAAATCAAGTAAGTAAATACTAACATTCATATACAGGTATACATACAATGGCCTTAATGTCATTTCTCAGGTGATTTCCATAATTTGCATTATGTTTGTAACTTGCACTGTTTGTAATGGTATAATCTGTGCAATGACATAATCACACAAATGATGTAACTTGTTGTGAAGAATGGAATTTCATATAATGAACAATTGGGAATAATGGGAGTCTTTTCCAATTCCAAAGTTTTACAATGTGCTGTGTAAAATTTTATTTCTTTTTAACTGCTTGGTTCATCCATCTTTCATCTTCAGGTCCTATTATTATGAGAGATAGGAAAAAACCTCTCTTCATTTCCCCTTGTCTATAACTCATGTTACTTCCTCCAATATTCACTTTTGTTCTAAATGAAATAGCTCTAGATGTTGCTAGCTTTCTTTCTACTTGTTTGGTAGTTCTTTTTTTCTAAGTTGCTTTTCAAGTGAAATAACCTGCCTGGGACCTTATCAAATATTATGCTTTATCCATGCCAGTATTTCAGAGTAAGGGGTTATAACTAAGAAGATCTTAGCTTGGTTCCCACATTTATCTTAATGCACGGGAGCTAGAAACAGAAGACCATACTGCTTAAAAGGGCAGGGATGAAAATATATATATAATCTAATATTCCAGAGTTTGGTGCCTCCAGAGTACATCTTCTGACATTTATCACTATATTTTACCTCTGTAGGAACGTCACCTAATGTGTGTGTTAAGGGGAAGGAGGGGAATAAATCTGATAAATTAATTAGTTTGGTCTAGTGTTTAAGGTACGAGGCTAGCAAACTGGAGAATGAATTACTTTGGGCCAGCCCTGCATAACTCACAAGATTTTTGTTACGGGAAAAATTAGAAAAGGAAAAAGTATTGAATATGTTTGCCACCTTGAATTATTTATAAGAATAATAAAAGCAAAATATAAACAAATGAACATCTAACATTACTCTTTATTGCTTGGGGGCTTTTTAGCTGTTGTCTTCCCCCCCCCAAAAAAACCCCTCCTTTGATTGTCTCCCTTGCTTAGTTTCACTGTTTCTTGCTTAGGATATGTTAATTGTTACTCTATCCAGTTTCTGCGCCCTCTTACACTTTTAACGTCTTAGTTTTTTTCTGATCTCTGTACATTGAACTGGATACCTAAAGAGAAGCTGTAATTCTTTTTATCTGAATGTAAATGTAGCACTCTGAATTGAAATTTAAGATCCTGAATGACAGTAAAGGCTAAACTTATGAACGTTTTTCTTTTTTTAACTCTTTATTATTTTATTTATTTATTATTTGTTATTTTAATTTTTATACCACCCTTCTCCCGAAGGACTCAGGGCGGTGTACAGCCATAATAAAAACACAAACAGACAAAACTACTAAAAAAACCCTAAAAACATTAAATAATCGGCTGATTAATAATTAAAATTACCATTTAAAAATTTAACAGACAAATTAAGAGTCAGAGAGGGCTCCGGACAACCCAGTTTGGGTAAATAATAAGGTCTTAAGGGCCCGACGGAAGGCCCGGAGATCTGAAATTGTTTGTATTTCCGGGGGAAGTTTGTTCCAACGGGCTGGAGCTGCCACAGAGAAGGCTCTCATCCTCAGGGTCGCCAGCCGGCATTTTCTGACTGACGGTACCCTGATGAGATCCTCTCTGTGGGAGTGCACTCCTGCAGATATCCTGGTGCCATGCTATAGAGCGCTTTAAAGGTCATAACCAAAACCTTGAAGTGCACCCGAAAGACCACAGGCAGCAAGTTATGCCTTGTTTGGATTTTCTATTATTATTAAAGCAGCGGTCTTTCATTTTTGCATTCATTTTATGTTTTATATATTATTTTGAAACTTATGAATTCAAATTATCTCTCAAAATTTAGCTTAGAAAATGGAAGGAATTGACAAAATGGAGAAAAAAAATCAGCCTTAAATACTGTAGTCAAGCTAGCCAAATTCATTGGCCAAATTCATTGGCCCAACAAGTTTCTCTTCAAACACTTCATTTCAATTTTTCACTCAGAAAGCTAGGAAGTCCTTGAATAATCAAAAGTATTTATCATTTCTCTTTATAATTTATGCAGTCACAGTACAAAATACAAGCCAAGTTTGAGTCTTTGAATTCTTGCCATTTTATATATAAGTTAAATCCATAATGAAAGACTCCAAGTATGCAACCCATTAACAGAGATTTTTAAAAATGCTCTAAAAATGATTCTTTAAGACTTCTTGACAAAGGAAGGAAAGGTCAACATGATATTGAGTTCTGTGAGCTTTAATATAATAGCTTTTATACTTCCGAAGGACTTCAACTAAAAGATTCTGAGTGAGAGACAAGTCATCTTGGTAAAAGCTGCTTGGTGAAAGTCTATATAATATAAAATACTCCCTCACCTGAAAAATCATTGTAAAATATTAATTTCTTTTGACTTGCTATTTAAAAAACTCTTTAAAAAGAGTTAAGATATGTTATCTACGAAAAGGCATGAAATATTTTGTTCATGAGTAAATTCAGAATAAATGTTCCTAAAGTAAATTATGAGCAACAAATCTCATCTATTTAATAACCATATTATCTATTTAAATGAACCATACCTAATGGAAGCTACACAATTACTGTTTTCAAAATTTCTTGCAAGAAGCCATGACAACTCATAGTTATAGATTCAGAATTAAAATTCTGCCATCTATTCAACAAAATAACTATCAGCTCCCCAAATAAGCACCACATCTCCTTACTGCAATTAGCCTTTTATATAACGCTTTCTTATCAGAATTTCATTGGTTCGGTTTTGATAAAAAAACACTAATTCAGTCCAAACCATTCTTATAGTTTATTTTTTGTTGTTTAGCCGCTGAGTCATGTTTAACTCTTTATGACTCCATCCCGCCACCCTCGTCCTCCACTGATTCCCAGAGTTTGCCCAAATTCATATTCATTGCATCAATAACACTATCTAGCTATCTCATCCTCTGCCATTCCATTTTCTTTTTGCCTTCAACATCAGATCTCTCTTCTCATTAGATAGACAAGGTGTTTGAGCTTCAGCTTCAGTACCTGTCCTTCCAGAGAACAATCAGTAAACTATTTTCTTTAGGATTGACTGATTTGATATCCTTGCAGTCCAAGGAACTCCCAAAAATCTCCTCCAACAGTACAATTCGAAAACATCAATTCTTTGGCACTCGGCCTTCCTTATGGCACAACTCTCACAACCATACATTGCTACTGGGAATACCATAGCTTTGATTATACAGACCTTTGTTGACAAGATGATGTGTCTATTTTTAAGCTTTCAATCTTTATTATATTTATTATATTTATCTTTCAAAATATCTCCACAAACCATATAAAAATTCATTCCAAAACACTTAGGTAGACTTTTTTTTTTACTAACTGTGGATATAAGAAAATAATCACTGCAAAACTGATAAGAAAACACACTATATGCAGAGAAAAAGAGGGTTACCAAGAATGTAGTTCAAAAGAGCAAGGAATGGTTTAGATTAGAGATGCCCAGCACACTGAAGGTGAAAGGTGCTTCAAAATATATGTGAGTATATGCGTTATATCAGGGTCCTTAAAGAATGGGCATGTTTTGCTGGTCTTACACGGTAGTTGCATAATGCAATCCCAGAAGACATGCATAAGATGATACAAACAGGGAATGACAAGATGATTTGGACTGGTCATGGGCATATCTTTGGTCAAGTATCTACCTAGGATTGTGCAGCTACGATGAGAGCCCAGGGATAGAGACAGGGGAAGAAAAGATATAACTTCTTTAAGAAAGCGTCAAAAGATACAGTATATATGCCTACACCAACACCTTTTCAATCTCAGAACCAAATCACTGCACATTCCTAACTAAATTAAAATAGACCAAAAAGGGAGGGGCAAGTAGTTTTCATAGAATTAATACATTGTTTTGAAAGTGAATAGGCTAAACAAGATGTCTCCAGAAAATAGAATGGAATACTAATACTTCCATATCAGAAACACCGAAGTGCTTCCATGGGGAAAGGATTTTCCGGTGACATCCTGTTGGGGGCTTCTTTCACATCCCCATGAGGTTATCCACTGAAGTGGTATCCATTTATCTATTTGCAATTGCCCACTTTTGCACCACCACGTTGGTGATATATGGAATGTGTGACAGAAGATCACCCTGCCCCGTGGCAGCAACAGGTCTCAAACGTGAGTCTGCCAATCATCAATTCAGCATTCTAACCTTGTGAGCCACGATGCTCAGAAAATGACTTTGAATGAAATGTTGGAAAATTTCAGTGACAAAGGCAATGTTTAAAATTGAATTGGAAATTAATGCTATGAATATTAGTGTCTAAGGAAAAGGATGAAAATAAAATGCTGTGAAAATGTTGAAAAATTGTAAGAATTCAGGTTTAAATACTTTAATTGGAGAAATACTATAAAACAAATATTTATTTGGTAGTGGCAGTGTGAGTTGTTATGTGAATAAAGTCTACATCTCTGCCTAAAAATTGAAAGAATGCTATCAATTTTCCCTTCCACAATCAACCATGCTTTTTGAGTGGTACATAAATCCAGTTTTGATTTATAAAAATCGAATGAAATAATCCTTTACTTCATGTAATTCAAAAGTGTTACATGCAATTATTTTTCAGTATACTCTGAAAAATAACAGTGTTCTTGTTCTTAAAGACTAAAAATATGTATTAATCCTGAACAAGTAACCATGAGTGACTTTTCTTTCATATGCTCCATGTTTCTCTATGAAGGGAGCTCTACTCAACCATAAGACCTCCAAGGTCCCTTCCAACTGTTATTCTGTTATTGTTAAGAATACCTGATTGGGCAGAAGATTTTATTCTCACTACTGTAAACCTGATCTGAAGAGGTGTTCCCTTTTAGACCTGACTATTCAACATAATAAAACCAATCTGTGAAAAGGTACAGTCAACAACATGCATTATTCTTGTTTAGTAAAGATAACAAAACGCATAAACATTCAAGAGATGCTCTAGTCATCATATAGCCTTTCATACCGTATGTTATTATTCAGAAATGTATGGACTATAGTTCATTTTTCTTGGCATTAAGAGCAGTAACTTTTAATTCCATTTAATTATAATGTAGATTCCACTCATTATAAATCACTTTGACTGGTGTCTGTTTCAGATTAGCCCACCTGAACTAACAAAGGGCAATTTGCATCCTTTGGCTCCTATGATTAGTTTCCTGAGGGGCTGGAAGTTTGCATCATGCTTACATTGTTAGAAAATGTTCCTCAAGTAATCATCTTAACATATTCCATGCCCATCGATGTTATTCTTTCCAAAAATGAAACACTGTAAAATCAAACGAAAAATGGAAATCATAGAAACTACAAAAACTACTCAAATTCAGTGTTATTACATGATATTGCATAAGTTAAAAGCTTATATATTTTAGAAGCTGAAAACTGAACACCAGATGGGGGGGGAACCACACACACAATTATGCCATATGTTTAAAGACATGATATTACTAACCACATCTAATTGGAAGGGGAGGAGGGTTAGGAAACTGTTAATAACACAAATACAGGTAGTACTCAACTTACGACCACAACTGAACTCAAAATTTCGATAGCTAAGCAACACAGTTAAGCAAGCTTTGCCCCATTTTACCACCTTTCTTGCCACAGTTGTTAAATGAATCACTGCAGTTGTTAACTTAGTAACATGGTTGTTAAGTGAACCTGACTTCCTCGTTCTTAAGTCATGAAAGATGATCACATGACCCCAGGTACCATAACCATCATCAATATGAGTCAATTGCCAAGCATCTGAACCTTTGATCACATGAACATGTAGCGCTACAGTTGTAAGTTTGAAAAATGATCAAAAGTCACTTTTTTCAGTGCCATTGTAACTGCATATGATCAATAAATGAACTGTTGTAAGTTGTATTTCCTTCCACCTTGCTAAAAGTAGTCTTTTTTTTCTAGTTCATCATTTCCTTGCACCACATCCCGTAGTGCAGAACATGTGAGTTTCTGCTAATCACTGCCACAAGGAGACAGTCTTCTTTTGCTCTTTTTTTTAATATTTTGAAAGGGGTACTGTGGTTCAGACATTGGACCTGTCAACTGAAAGTTTCGCAGTTCAAGACCCAAGCACTGCATTATGGGGTGAGCTCCCATTTTTGCCCCAGCTCCTACCAACCGAACAGTTTGAAAGCATGCAAATGTGAATAGATAAATAGGTAACACTTTGGGAAGGCAACAATGTTCTGTGCACCTTGGCATATAGTCATGATCACGGAAGTGTCTTTGAACAATGCTGGCTTCCTCAACTAGGAAATGGAGATGAGTACCAACCGTTAAGAGTTAGACACAACTGAACAGGGGAAACCTTTACCATTATCTTTTTTTCAACATTTGACTTTCACAGACATGCACTGCCAACTGAAAAGTCCACTGATTTAATCATCCTGAAATTTATTGTTATTGAAATGATTCTTATCTGTTGATCCTAAGATTGCTATAGCCCTCTTCTTTTGCTTTCTTATTTGCTAAATAACAATAACCACAGCAATAAACAAGATTGCATCTTGAATTGTTCTTGAGTCCAAGAAAAGAGATGTATCCACCACTCTCAGTTCTTCATTGTTAAGGATATGCTCATTAATCATGTTGCCTAACATTGCTTTTGTCTTAATAGATATCTTTAGACTTAGTTTGCTATTTTCCTTTTTCTCAGCCCTTATGAGCTCCCGTTAAGTTCTTGATTTTCAGCTAACAAAAGGGTGTCATGTTATTAAATAATTCTTTGGTCAACATATGTGGCTTTTAGTTTGCCAGCATATATCCAGGACAGGCTGCACCTGGCATAATTGGAAGCTAAATAACTTTCCTTAAACCTCTGTGTATTTGAGAAAAGTCTACCACTTTGGAAATGCATTGCGCTCTTTAGCTGGGCTCAATAGGAATCCAAGAAAGAATTCTAAACTGTCAAAGAAAGGGAATTAATTTACTCAGGAGATTGCTTTTTCAGGAATGTCAAGACCTGTTAAGCTGGAAATGGCTAACCACTTTCACCTTACTTAAGCCAAAACTGGGAAAGGTGAGAGAGAGAGAGAGGGAGCAGTGCACTTAGCAACTGACCCTTTAAAAAGATAATTCCATTCCTCTTGTCAGCAAAGATAATCACTCTGGATTTCTGAAGCACCACAAAGCATTTTTAAAGCATTTCCTCTATCTTGCACTCAAAATGTCACTGACGCTGACCATTCCTCTCCCACTGATTTCCCTTTTTTCAGCAGCCATTACTTGTGCTGATTCAAGGAGTTGCAAAGAAAGAAACATTTTTCATGTGTGTTTAATTATGAAACACATATGGATACAGTCAAATGAGTCACTATTACTTCCAAGGAAAGAACAGGCATCACCAGGCAGTAATCTGATTCCATTCCCAAGAATGAGAGAAAGCAATCCTAATCATGACATTCTTTATAAAATTCCTGTTTTGAAAAATAAAATGTTCATACCACCTATTTTTTTTGTAAGAAAATGTAACACGAATGCTTTCATTCCTGAAATCTGTACAGTCCTGATATGTACACCCCTTGTGTTGTTGCAACATTTCTACGGATGTATAAACAAGAACAAGTCTAATCAAGCTTATGCTTGCTCCAAGAACTCCATTGAGACAACTGCTAGCATTTATCTACCTAGGGCTGCCTTTGAAGTTGGCCTAAAAATTTCAGCTGCTAAGAGGGCAATAGTTGAAATGTTAAGAGAGGGCCTTTCAAAATTGCTTCACTGGAGCCCAGAACCTAATTAAATACTTTCTTCCACCTCATCCAGCCAAATGCTAAGGTCACATTTTGGCCTTTCTGTGTATTTTAAATATTAGCCTTTAAAAAAAACTAATTCTTATATGCTGTTATTTTACTCTCTTAAAAGTAGAGTCACTGCTGAAATTATGTAATTATTTTAATCATTATAAATTTGAGATTAATAAAGGGTGGATATTTTTAAAAACAAAAAAAGCTTTTAAAATACCTAGAAAGTTTTCTTAATTTCTATTTATCTTAATTTCTAAATCACCTATTTGAATTTTATTTCTACTGTTCTTACTGACTCCATGTTTATAATTGAAATTTTATTGTGGAATTGGCACCATTGATCAGGATGCAACGAAGTTAAGCATTGGAAGGATAGAATTGGGGAAAGGTATAATCATGGTCTAGAAATTTGTATGATTATTTCTGAGTGTACTTAACTATTTCTGAATTTTTTCCATTGAAGCCTAAATTGTTAATGTATAGCCTAGAAAACTCACTAGTTTAGCTGCAAAATTTTATCCAGTTCAACACCAACAGACTTTTGCCAACGTTTTAAATTTTGTCAAATGTGCTCATAATGCCGAAACTAGGAACATTAGTATAAAATAATTGGGAAGGCTAAAGAAATTGAATAAAACAGTACTGAGAACTATTTCAGCATCCTGTAAACATGAGGGTGTAAGTGAAATTTATAGTTGCAAGAAATACAATCATTTATTTCTTACAAACACTTTTACACATCTCAGAAAACTTCAAACTTAAACTATCTGATATTTCACAAATGAAATACACAAAAAGTAAACCTTCCTTCAGTCTAAGTCAAGTTCTTGATAACTTTGTGAACACATCCATGATGGTTTCTTGACAACACTTCAGTATCTGTTTACTTCCTAATTTAGCTTACTTCCTGACGCTTTCCTATCTCAAAGGCCACCTTCACCAGCTTTGCTTCTAAATCCAAAGCAGGCTAAGTGCCACCATTTACTACAAAACTCCATGATCAGTTTGAACTTAACAAAGGTGCAGAGGGGTAACAATCTTGATCAGCCAGTGTCGCCTGCACCGGATCTCGCCCCCAAAATGTAACATGCTATAATTGATAATAAAAAAGGACCGTCACTCCTTTTATACATGTGTGCAATACAGAAAGGGAGAAGCTTCCACTGTGACATGCTTCTAATATCTTATTTTTATTTTTATTCCATTCTGAATATTGCCTTTTTTGCCAAATTTATTTATTTATATCCCTTTTCTATTTTTTATAAATAACTCAAAACAGCAAACATACCCAATCCTCCTCCTCTTCCCCCCCCAAAAAAAACAACCCTATGAGAAATTTTCTTGCTGGAAGTGTAATGTATTAAGCTGCTTAGTCACTGCATTCAATTAGTTGAAGCCTGAGCAGGCCCAGGCTGCCTATCTCCAGGGTTCCTTAACAGGCGAAAATGTCAATTGCCCAATGGCTGCCGCCTAGGGGCCATTTTGTATATAAGCCTGTTGCGAAGAGTCTTTGCTGCTTCTGTTGAGATATTGCTTGTTGACTAGTATGTGTTTGTTATGTCTGCAATAAACTGTTCGTGTTATACAACTCGATTCTTCAATGCCTACTGAATCAAGATCACAGCCGGAAGTGTACATAATTTCCAGAAAAATAGCTACAATTTAGTTCAAGTTGTAAAAGTAATTCTTCACGAAATGTCACCCTTTTAGTTACATTTTGTTGGTTTTCTAACTTTGAATTTGAGTCCTGATCTTTGATTGGCGCTTTGGTGCTGGTCTCTGCGACTTAGGCTTAGGAATTTCCAGTGGATCTCTTAGGCAGGATAAAAGATGCCAAGTTGCCTGTAAAAACCACAGTCCTCTTTTTTCAACATCTCCACACATAAACATCTAGTAATACCTGACTTTCTGCTATCATAGTCTGTGGATACTACCGTATTTCCCCGAAAATAAGATACTGTCTTATATTAATTTTTGCTTCCAAAGGATCCCTAGGTCTTATTTTGGGGTGGTGTCTTACTTTCCAGGAAACACGGTAGATCACCCACCCCCGAAAAACAACTGGCTCCACCTCCCTGCTATCCCCGGGCATTCCTTACCTCAGAAAGAATAACTTCCAGACAGGAGAGCAGAGAGGGACGTGCGACTGGACTCCTTCCAGGGCTGCTTCCAGGGCTTCGAATTCTCCACACAAGCACTTCCAAAGCGCTTTACAGCCGATTGAAAGAGCGGGAATTCGGAATCTTGGAGGTTTCAGCCAGTGATCACTCTGCGGAAGTCAGGGCTGCAGAGTGATAGCTGGCTGAAACCTGCAGGGTTCCGAATTCCCGCTCTTTCAATCGGCTGTAAAGCGCTTTGGGAGCGCTTGCGTGTAGAATTCGCAGCCTTGCAAGCAGCCCTGGAAGGAGCCCAGCCGCGCGTCCCTCTGCTCTCCTGTCTGGAAGTTATTCTTTCTGAGGTAAGGAATGCCCGGGGATACCTGGGCATTTTTTTGCTGTAATTAAAAAAAAGTGTGCTGCCTAGCGACAGGCCTGCTAAAGCCCCTAGTCTGGGGCT
>JANHFO010001395.1:100079-112730 GCA_032468095.1 Pareas carinatus | reverse complement strand
CAGCCTTGCAAGCAGCCCTGGAAGGAGCCCAGCCGCGCGTCCCTCTGCTCTCCTGTCTGGAAGTTATTCTTTCTGAGGTAAGGAATGCCCGGGGATAGCAGGGAGGGGGGAGCTAGGTGTTTTTTGGGGGTGGGCGATCTACCATGTTTCCCAGAAAATAAGGCATCCCCCAAAATAATATTTTCGGGGAGGTTTTATTTTTTTGGGATGCCTTATATTCCTCCGAGAGACAAAAATGTATGTAGTTCTTATTTTCGGGGAAACACAGTACTTGCCAAAACTGGATAAAGTATAGTGACATCACAGCTTTCATATTACCATTTAGAAGGAAAGCAGAAGGATGTGTAAAGTTGCTTTAACTAACAGCCAGCTTGTATTTTATTACATTTAGTTTGAGCTTTGTCACAGAGAAGGTTTCAATAAGTCTGATTGGAAGTATCAATTCATGGTAAAGCACCACTCTATCCTAGGATACAGAACGTGTATTAAACAGTGTTTTCTTGGAAGAATTTAGGCTTATATCCTAGAACAGAATCTGCTGATCGCCAAAGCCCTCAGTTTTAATATTCTTTGCTTTAGATATTCTTCCCAAACTGTTAAGGCAGAAGGAAGAAAAGCAAACATCTGCTGCTTATACTAGTGCAGGTATGGCTTATAGAAGCTACGGAGAAATTGTTGCTGAGTTACAACTTCCAGCAGTCCTCATCAGTGGCCTTGCTGGCCAAGGTTGCTTAAAGATGTAGCTCTGGAGAGCCATAGTTTCCCCATGGCTTGTTCTGAATAGCAAGAATGACCAGTGGGGTCTTTTTGGTCATGGAATGCACCCAAACGGTGACACCGGTACCTTTCTTATTGCTCCAGCCAGCTGTCACTCACAAAAACTCACAAAAAAATACCTCCTTGAAGCAATTTCTCATCCAATGAAAAAGAACGACTGGAAGAGCAATTTGTCAATGAAGAATAAGCACTGTCAAGCAGAAGCAGAGACTGGACTTAAATCAAGCTGGGAGGATCAGTGGC
This sequence comes from Pareas carinatus, assembly GCA_032468095.1. Classification (NCBI taxonomy): domain Eukaryota; kingdom Metazoa; phylum Chordata; class Lepidosauria; order Squamata; family Pareidae; genus Pareas; species Pareas carinatus. Next base: position 111,710 of record JANHFO010001395.1, on the reverse strand, counting down.
TTGCAGGCTTTACTATTGAGCTGTGATTGAGGGGAAAACTCCTTTTTTGCTGCAGTACTTTAAAAAGTGGAAGAATTGCAGTGTTCTCCTTACTCTTCTTAACAGTTATTATGTGTGCAGCTTTGAAATTTTGTATGTATGAGATATGTGTATATACACACAGAGAGAGAGAGAGAGAGAGTGCTTTTTTTGTCATAGAACGCACTGGATCACAGTTCCAACACCTTTTTTCTTACAAAGAAAAAGCACTGAGAATGACTGAATGACAAGCGAAAATTTGGGCAGAGTGGAGTTGTCAAGGGATGGGGCAACCACTGAGGTTATCTTGCTCAATAGTCTTGCTCAAAACCAAGGGGTGCTATCTGGTGAAATCATTTCCACATGCCTTCAACTATATAATGGAAGAACAGGTTGCTAACTCCACTGGGAGTTTATTGATGCCGATATGCAGAAGATTTTCTCTTTCTCCATAGATATCTTTTTCTTCTATGTGTATGCTTTAGGTCATGAGATGGCAGCATCCCAACTTTAACGCTCAGCAGCCAGGAATTTAGCCCATTTACTGTACAAATAAATGGATTTTATCTTTTGGCACTGGACTTTTTTTTAACCTGAGTCAGGATATTATTTGAATGAAATCCAAACCCATAAAGTCTCCCTCTGATTAGGATGGCAAGCATGACCGATTAAGTTAGACCTGGCAATAAAACACATGTGAAATGCGAGCATGGAGGCTCTCTGAGTGACAGGAAAGGGAGAGGCAAGCCCAGCAATCTTTAGATCACAAGCATGGTTTATTTTGGGCAATATCCATTATGATCTGATCTCACTTCTCATCTTATCACAGTGGGAACAGGAAGGGATCATTTCATAGCTCATTGTTACAGAGAAGAAATGTAACAAAAGTCAAGCCCCTTAACAATCAGGGTTTCCTGTATGTTTTTGCAGATATGTGGCATGGGCATAATTGAATAATGATGGTCAGCATATTAAAATATTTTCATGCCAGAGAAGTGATATTAATTTGCCTGAAAATAATAAGTGTAACTATAGAGGGAACTCCATAGTACTGCAGTGGTCTTTATTTTAATTACTCTAACTGCATTCTCCCTCTTGTCATTTCTAGACCCATTTCTAGACTCAAAAGTTAACTGGACTTTCCTTTATTTCCTGGAAGACGTTTTGCTTCTCATTCAAGAAGCTTTTGCAGTTCTTACTGAATAGTGGAGTATGGAAGGATTTAAATTCATGGCAGTCATCTGGTTATTAGCGCTCTTTCTGAGAGTTACTGATACCCCTCAGGGTCACCTAAATAGTGTTAATGGGTGTACAACAATCAATGTTTCCAGCTCCTTATGACACTACATATCTCCGGTTTACAACACAGTCCCTTCAGCAGTTCCAATAGTGCACCCATTTGCACTATTCAAGTGACTCTGAGGGCACAGAGAAACTTCCTAGTGGCCTTAACAACTCTCAGAGATAGTGCTATTGACCAGATGGCTGCAAGGAATATAAATCCTTCCATCCTCCACCATACACTCATAACTGAAGAAGCTTATTGGATGAGAAGCAAAACATCTTCAAGGGGGAAAAATGTCTAGCTGCCTTTTGAAAAAGCACCTTTGCGACATCCATGACCTGGATGACTGAGAATCTCCATAAACATATTACTTCTAGCATTTCCATAACATAGATTTATGTGTTGTATATTAACTCGGTTCCTGATTATAGGTTGGTTGCATCTGGTCAATTTTGCCATGAGAGCATAACCTCAGAATCCCTATGGCAATGAGTGACTGACACACTGGAAGCAACTATTGACTGGGCTGGAAACATTTATCGCTTCTCTAGTTCAGTTTCAGATTTCTAACATTATTTTTCCTTTCAACACATCACAAAGCTACCTACAGCAAACAAATATACAAAGATTGTCCTAAGAGGTGGACTAATATTTTTATTAATGCACAGAGAGATTTAACATAAACACTGCTCATTCACTAAAGCCATTATTAAAGAAGAATTTCTCTTTCAAAGCAGCAAGCAGTTTCATTTTCAGTACAAGTCATAAACAAGTTCACACTGCTGTTCGAGATATTGCTACTTAATATATGCAGCAATTACTAAGATTAGTATGATCAGAATTTAACTAGCACATTGTAGTAACAAATATGGATTAGAAATTTACTCAGCATTGCCCAAAAACTTATGCACTTAAATTTTCCAGTAAAGATAATAATTTTATATTTTCATCAAATCTTTAAAACCACAAACTCAATTTTCCTTTTTCAATGGCAGGTATTTGCTTAAATCAAATATATTTAATGAAGGTATATGAATTAAAGTAAAATAGATAGCAATATCATTTTTATGATATGTTAACATTTATCTTAAAATGTGAAAAAGAAGATACTTGTTTTATTCACAGTATGCTTTCATTAAAAAAGGTGGGGGAAATTCCTCAGATTGGGGGATGGTTTTGAATTTTTTGCAACTGGCAGAAGATGCTAATTGTTCATCACTGACTGCCTCTACTTTTCCATAGGAGGAGCATTCTTATGATATCTTGTTTGGGGAGTCTGCAAAGCTAGAAAAGTGGAAAACTTTAATAATAATTATGTAATGAAAGATAGCAAAATAGTCACACTTCCTTCTTAGTCAGAACTAAGATAAAAACAAAATGCTCACATCTCAATCACGAAAATTTTATCCAAATTTTCTTTTCCTTTAGGAGAAAAAAGTCCAGAAGCTGTTTCTTCTCCATCAAATTGAATGGTTAAAAAGTCCAAATATTGGATGATGTCCCAAGGAAAAAGAAAAATGGTAAATTATATTACAGTTGACCAATTATCCACTCACTTTCACTAAAAGTATGCAGCACTGTTCTACAAAGGGCTAAGATTTGTTTGTGACCCTGAGCTGCAAATAAATCAATAATGTTAGATCACAATTACATTTCATTATTGTAGCAAACAGGCAGCAGTCCTACTTTACTGTTTACTGATTTAACACTAAGGCACTGAACCCAAAATCTTACCTTCTGATAATTTGGAGGATGTATGAACAGAGTTGGAATCTACATCTTCATCAGGCTGGTAATGAAAAAGTGTTTGAGATTGTTTGGGGGCTATCCAATTACGGTCTTCTTTCAGGGCAATCAGTGACGATGGTGTTGGATTAAATTTGACTTCAGGGAAATTATCTCCTTTGGATTCCCTGAAATCTAATGATTTTGGTACTTTTAATTTCTGGTCTTTTTTCACGTTCAGTTTGATTCTAAAATGGGAATTTTCTCCTTGCTCCATTGTCTCATGGCTGATAGTGTTTTGTCTCTCCACCTCTGCTGCATTCCTAGGTGTCTCAGTTGTTGTCATGACTTCTTCCTTTAAAAACCTATTTGTAGTGGTCATCATGTATCCTTGTGGTGCCTTGGTCATTGATACTGTGCTTGTATTAATCCTGACCTTGCTATTTTCATTGTTGCTCCTGTTTTCTGGATGATTTGGGAGAGGAATATTTGTGCTTGTTTGTTGCTGCTTTGCTGGGTCTGAAAAAGACTGAGTCAGCGAAGGTGGAGTAACACTGCTTGCAAGGTAGTCATAATCCTCACTTTGCTCTTGGCCTGTGCTCTCTTGTTCCAAATGAGTTGGATAACTGTAGTACTTTTTCGGTGGCTCCACCTGAGTGGCATCTCCTTCTGGTGCCTCTTGGTCATAACTGTAGGGATCATCATAGTGCTGCTCTAGTTCCATGGTATCAGATGGATTAGGGGAGGTTAACGTGGACTCATTACAATCTGGGAGTTGATAGCACATGAGGTCACCCCCAGAATTAGGGCAATGGCACATTTTGCATGTAGGCATGTGGAATGTATGTCCTGCAGCATATTTCTGGTCTTCGTGGACACAGCCTATTCTTCCACATTCAGGGCATCCATCTGCTGGTAGAACAGCATCAATACAGTTTTGTGGAAGGTCTGGACATAACATAAACTGGCAGCTGATTTTACCCCCACCTTTGGGACAAGAACATTCTGTGCTTCCAAAGTCGACCAAATAGGACTTCCCTTCAGGCACTTTTCCATTGTTAAAGCCTACATTCACACAGTCATAGTACTGGTATCCTTCACAAGTGCAGCCATGCTGTAGACAAGAGGCGCAGCATTCTCCAGGCTCTAGAACTTCCTCAATGCAATTTTCTGGCTGCCTGCAATCCACATCTGTGCAATCCTCCTGTGCTGTTGCAATGCCAGTCCAAATAAGCACCAAAAGGACAGTGTTCATACAATGAAAATGGAACATTTGGTGCCTATCCATATTCTTCTTAAACACGTTTGGTAAGCTTGCAGCTTTTTTCATCTTTTATGGGCTCCTTTTCCTTTCTTTATTATCCCCTTGAACTTCTTGTTCATCCAGTTCTTGGTCAGAAATATTTCCCTGGATTCTGTTTTGGAACTAGAACCTAGGTTTATGAAAGAGAACTTGGATAAATACTTTACTTCACACATATCCTGGTAAACATTAGAGATATTTTAAAAAATGGATAATGTTCCAACATCTGGAGACTGATATAAAATTAATCATAACTTCATCCAAGTAATGTAGACACAAAACCTCAGACTACATTTCAAAATTTTATTTTCTTACTTTCTTAAATTTCTTACTCCTACTTACTTTTTTTAAAAAAGGATTTAAGAAATGTCTTTTTATATATTTATAAAATAAACACAAAGTAAAATAAAGATTAACTTCTATTGTGGTACATCTGTTTAAAGATTTAATATTCTTGGGTGTCTCTTTTTTAGTTCCAGTTTTTAAAATAACTCTTGCCTCTCCCAAAAAACAATTATTTCTCATACAGATACAGTCTGAATGTATTTCAGCACTATATCTCATTCTGTTTTCTGATGGAGGTATAAATGGCAAGATAGCATCAAATATTAATTGGAATTAGTTCTGAATTTGAGCCCAATAGAGTCTGAATTTGACTTGAAAAGTTGTATTCCACCACAATTATTTTTCTCACCACATATTTAACTTACTTGCAGTAAATGTCCATTGCAGGACCTCTGCAAAGCACTAACTGCTGTAATGTGTAAGCTTGGGAGGATGTGTAGTCACCAGGAACCATAAGAAAGACCTGCAAGGAAAGTAGAGATATTGAGAATCAGGAAACTATTTTTCCATGATAACCTATTTTATTGAACCTAACATAATTCTTTATCACTAAAGTATTACTGAAAGTACAGTGGAGTCAATGAATAAAGTTCATCAAGTTTGGTCTAAAAATCATTTGTCTTTAGTGCATTTCTTTGAGTCCTTTCTAAATCTTGTAGGTCAAGAGGAATATTGCTATTTTTTATAAATATCTATGTATTGTTATATTCTTACACAGAACATTTGTTATTATTTTCTGTGATACTTAAAAAATAAAGTAAATGACCATACAGCAGCACATTTTGATAGGATGTCAAAATGTCATGAAGAGCAGGAAAACAAATTATTTCTGTCTACCCACTTATGCTATGATGTTGAAAGTAAAACTCCTGACCTTCATAGTTTCTGGATATCATTGTAGGAAAGACTGCTACACTGCATATTATCTGGGAAAACACTGTAGAAATGTCTGAAATGCTTTACTTTATCATTCATAAAACGTAAGCTTAAAGTTTTATTACAGTACTTTGACCCTCAAAATATCATGAAAAGAGGATAATCTATGGATAACCCATGGGTAACCTTATTGTGTAAATTAAAACATACAAATATTTTGAGGGACAATTTATTCCAGGTGCTACATTTTTTTACAATTTTGGTTAAAAATCTAAGGAATCATTGTATCCATAGATGGGCAAGCAAATGTGGTACAATTATGATGTACCCAACTCCTAGTTTGTTCTGAAGATGGTATATTATATCAGCAGTTATTTAAAATGTGCATTTAATATAGTATAAAAGATGTCTCTTGAGAATGTATTAGGTCTCTGTAAATCAACTCTGATTAGATACATAGCTTCAAACTTGAAAACAAGCAAAAGAGTTTCAATTGAGATACTTCAAGATTTGATCTGAATGTTTGTTCACTAACTAAAATGGGAAGCATTTCATTTTTTTACAGGATCAGGTAAAAATATCAGGAATGGTTAATGTGTAATCCTATAGAGCAGTGGTTCTCAACTTGTGGTGAGCAGACCCCCGGGGGACTGTGATGTCATCACAGGGGGTCCGTGAAGACTTGAAGAAATGTTACAATTTAAATCTTGAGTTAAGACTTGGGGTTTCGTGGCCATGGTCCATGGTCACAAAATGTATTTAAAAGAAGTCCATGGTGAAGAAAAGGTTGATAACCATTACTATAGAGTAAAAGTTCCCAAACTTTCTTTTAAGTTCAGCCATTCCAAACAGTTTTGCTACTGGACCATATTCCCATGGGCTTGTCCAGGTAAACAGGAGTATTGCTTGTCAGAGCACCCCTGACTTGTAACCAGTGTTGGCTACAAACATGTTCCTTGCTTACAAGGGCGGTGCACAGAACAGAAGTGTCTGTACCAAACAAGTAGCAGCAAAGCACAAGCATAGACTGCAGTGAGATGCAAAAGCTTTTTCCTCAAAACAGTCACAGTCCAGAAACAAAGTCAACAGTCCAGATCAAAATACCACAGTCAAGCAGTCCGTCTACTAACTAGGTTACTCAGTTGTTTATCCAGTATCTTCGCCAACAAAGTTGGCCAGGAGAAACAGCAAACCAGGAACTATTCTCAGAGATGTGTACCGCAAGCAGGAATCACCAAAGCAAGAAAGAATGACTTAAGCCCTGCCGGTTTATATGCTCTGGGTCCTGGGCTAATTAAGATAGGTGTGGCTCAGCTTGCTTCAGTTGGCCATGCAATTTGTAAACCAACCTGCAGGGGTTCTTAAAGGGATCACAACCCATATAACCCTAACAATAATTTGAGGAAAGGATACTCCATGCTGGCTATGGAATTCTGGCAGTTTAGTATTTAGTATTTATTAAATTTCTATACCGCCCTTCTCCCCAAAGGGACTCAGGGTGGTGTACAGCCGGTAAAAAAAACATATTTACAAATAAATATACATGATTTAAAAAACATTTAAAACAAAATATTTAAGGTGGCTGAAATTTGAAAGAAACCAATATTAAAACTAATTTAAAACCAAATTAAAATTCAAAATACAAAATGTTAAAAAATTCCCAGGGGGGAGGTGTGGCTAGGCCAAACCGGCCTGACTGAACAGGTGGGTTTTTAATGCAGGGTGGAAAGCACGGAGGTTGAGGATAGTCCGAATCTCCGGGGGGAGGTCATTCCAGAGGGTGGGAGCTGCCACAGAGAAGGGGGTCACCAGCCGGCATTGTCTGGTCACCGGCACCCTGAGGAGGCCCTCTCTGTGGGAGCGAACCGGTCGGTAAGAGGTATTAGCTGGTAGAATGCGGTCCTGTAAGTATCTGGGCCCTAGGCCATGGAGCGCTTTAAAGGTGGTCACAAACACCTTGAAACGCTCCTGGAAGCCAGTGCAGCTTGCGCAGGAGAGGGGACACATGGGCACTGCGCCAGGCCCCCATATTCCCTGCGCGGCCACATTCTGTACCAGTTGGAGCCTCCGGATGAGTCCCAGGGGGAGCTCCATGTAGAGAGCATGACAGTAGTCCAGGCGGGCGGTGACGAGTGCTTGAGTGACCGTGCGCATAGCGTCCCAATCCAGAAAGGGGTGCAACTGGCGGACCAGGCAAACCTGGTAAAAGGCCCCCATGGTGTCGGCTGCCAGATGGTCATCCAAGGACAGTCGTGCATCCAGGAGGATGCCCAGATTGCGGACCCTCTCCGTGGGGGCCAGTTGAAGTCTACAAAGCTTAGAATTACCGAAGCTGAGAAACGATGCTTCTTTCTTCTCTATGTGACATAATCAAGTTCTTGCGCATGCAGTCCTTCAGATTTGATCGCCTGTTTTAATGCAGCCGACAATGTGAACTGTATACCTGTCTCCGCGTTCCTTAAAGTGACTCGTCTATTTTGGGGCATCGCGAGGCTGCCACGTGCAATTCTGAGAAAGAAAAATTGTGTAGTTTTTCGAATAGGTACAACATTACACTCCTGTGTCCTGCAAAGTTTGGGGTGTTTTTCATATGGTGCTGCACAGAGCTGTTGACTTCATATTATTATAACCATAAAATATAAACACAGAGTAGTTCTCACAGTTTCTTTTGTGGAGAAAACAAAACCATCTCCTGACCGTCCGACAGCTCCTCAAGTATAATGGATAATTTAATAAGCTTAAGGGTACTTACCAGCCTGCCCTATTTTTGAGCCGTTTTAAATCTGCTTCTCCGAGCCTAAATTGTCCCTAATAAGATACAATTTGAATCACAGATGTCAAACATGCAGAGGGGGCAATTTAAATGTTTTTTTTGTATACCGCTTTTGATAAAAGTACTTTTGGGCAAAAGATGACAAAATTCTAGCAAAGAATATTGACTTCATTTTTAATCTTCTTGTAGTGATAAGTTTTGTAATCTTTTCTGAACCTTCTTGACAGTGAAATATAAAGTTTGAAATGTTTCATTTTATATATAACTCATTCATATGTGATTTATATGCAAGCATGTAATAAATTATGGGCATATGTGTGTACCTATGTTCAAATTCATGTGTCTTTTCTTGATATTTATGTATATCTAGTTCCAATGTTATTTGGAACAGTGTTCATGCATTAGTAAGCAAGGAAATATATCACCTGCATGGTTTTCTAAACCAATGTGTGGCCTACAAGGATTCTTCTGCATGGTTTAGTGGCCCTGTTTCTATATTTGACAATACTTATTTTTCCTGAAATTCTGATCCTGTAAGTACAGGAGCTGGACACTAGAGGGCAGTGGAGAACTATTTATAAAATAAATTCTGTGTTTTTCTTCATGGTACTACATCTAATGAAAGCAATTTTTTTACTTAAGCCTATAGTACAGTAAGATAAAAATTGTTTTGTTTCTAAATTGTACCATTGTTTTGCCTTCATATATTACAACTGAAAAATATTAATGACTATAACTAAACAGTTCTATGTACTTGTATATTGGTTTTAAAAGGGTAAAGCTGTCCAAAGTTACTTCTGTGGTCATTTAGCCAGCATGACTATATGCCGAGGCTCACAGAATGCTGTGTGATCTCCTATGTGTCCCCTCAGGGTGGATGTTTTAAATTCAATTGGGGTTTTATTGGGATTTTGTATTTTTAGTCTCAGCCTTTAATTTAATTGTTTTAATTAGTTTTAAAAATTTGTTTATCTATTTATGTATGTTTTTTAATGGCTGTACACCGCCCTGAGTCCTTCGGGAGCAGGGCGGTATATAAATTTGATAAATAAATAAATAAATAAATCAAGGCAGAGAAACCATCTCTTACATCATCTTCATGTGCGGGGTTTTGAGTCATTTTTTATTCCTGGCAACTACACTAGTCCCTTCACTTTTCTTGGCAAGAATTTAGAAGTGGCTTGCCCTTGCCTTCTTCCTAAGGTTGAGAGCGAGGGATCGGCCCACTTTAAACTCAGTTTCCTGGTGTCTATCCTGGTGCCTTAACCCACTACACCAAACTGGCTCTCTGAGTCTGACTCAGTATAATGTATAGTTGCTGGCAGCAAGTATCAGTGTTCCTGACTGCATGCAGAATGAAGACTCCAATGCTTAGCTCTGTGCTTTTCTTGTCTTTGGAAACACAGGTGAACAATCTACCGAGAAGAGCAGTGGAAGCTATGAAGATGGGAATGAAGACCAGCCACAGTCAAAGTGTAGTTCTCAATGAAACTGTAGTACTTCTAAATGGAGGAAAACATGTAGTATGGTATCACAAGGTTATATCTTACACCCATAACTCTTCAATATCTTTTATGAAGATTTAGATGAAGTAATAGAAGGGGAATTCATTGAATTTGCAGATGACACCAAACTGTGGCAGCAACATTTTAGACCAAAGAAAAAGAAGGGTCTTGATAGACTTGAACATGTTTTCTGTACACCGCCCTGAGTCCTTCGGGAGAAGGGCGGTATATAAATTTAAACAAATAAATAAATAAATAAACACTGGGCTCTATCCAACAAAATGCAATTCAATGGTAATAAAAAAGTGTTACATTTAAGCAAGAAAAACAAATGTAGATATAAAATATTGTACATCAGCATTCCTAACCTTTCCAGCTTTGCAGACCAGCAGGGGGGAAGGGATACGGAATGGCTATGCGTGTGTGGCCGGCAAGCACACACACACACACGCATCTCCATTAGCACATGCAGCGAGCACACGTGCCCGTTGCTTGCATAAATGGAGCTGTGAGTGCACCCGCTCACCCACCATTCTGCAGCACAGTTCCTTTTGGGCCATGGCCCTGGGTTTGGGGACCCCTGCTGTAGATGGTAACTGGCTCATCAGTATCAACTGTGAGAGGAATCCAGCAGTCTAAGATGACTTTTCCAAAAGGGAGAATGGAGAAAAACAAAGATACAAGTTCTCACTTGTTAAATAAGATGTATGATAAGATCATCTCACTTAACAACATGCATCCATGCTCTCTCCGGTGTGATCATTAAGCTACTTCACAAGTTAAGTAGATGATGAGGTGCCTCAGGTGATAGAATTCCTGGGAGGCCTAGCTCCCAAAGTGTCCCCCACTCCCAAGGCATCCCTTACTCCACTTCCCACCTCTCGGGATCCCCATAGGCCTTAGACCTGTTTTCTCATCCCACTGGGTTTCACACCCTCCTGCCCATTTATCACCAATCGCTCACTTATCTTCTGTCAATCTCCAGAGCTTACGTTGTGGAAGGCTCTGTCCTGGAAGCAGGTGCCATTTATGAAATGACCACAATGAACTGCGGCCACTCCAAAAATGGTTCTAACCTCTGGGACAATGCCCCATGAACTAAATGAGAGCTGAGGGGCAGAGGAACGTGTTCTTCCCCAATCCAAGCTTCAGACTCTAGAGATCTACAATAGATAGTGGGGGTGGAAAGCAGGTCCAAGACCTGCAGGAACTAGGCTGGGTGGGATGAGAGAGGGGAAGATAGGCAGGGGAGCAGTGCAGTCCCTACAGTCAGTCGTAAGGGTGAATCCAGCCAAATTTTGTTCACATGACCACAGGGACATTGCAGCAGACATAACTTCAAAACCAGGTTGTAATAGGTTTGGGGGGGGGCGTTGTTGTAACTTCCAGAAAGTCAAGGACTACCTGAACATAGGATTTGAAGCTCGTGTCATTTTAACATTATTGATAACTGATCATTTTCTTATCAACAATGCAACATTTTAACCAGCAGAAATGTTCTTCAAAAAACATGATAATTTCTTTTCTTTTTTTGTACACATTAATTTTTATTGTAACAAAGCAACTTGTACACTTTTTAATGTTTAAAACTGAGCATCTTTTGGAAGGGCTGGACTGTAATCATCAGGAGAGAATTTATAATTTTTGGTTTTTCTCTTTTTAAAGTGTCATCTTAAAACTGTAAAGATGTTTGTTAAACATCACAATTAAACATGCCAAAAGGAGAAGAAGCCATGTTTTGTCAAAATGCCCATTTAACCCACCCCAACATCTGAAACCCACCCCTTGCTTACCCTGTCTA
>JANHFO010001395.1:85610-99979 GCA_032468095.1 Pareas carinatus | reverse complement strand
GTGGACTTCAACTTCCAGAATTCCTCAGCCAACAATGCTGGCTGGGGAATTCGGGGAGTTGAAGTCCACCCACCTTAAAGTTGTCAAGATTAGGAAACCCTGATCTAGTGTTTCTCCATATATCAGAATCAGAATCAGAATCAGAATTTTTATGTGTGTCAGGATACCCTTAGAATTTGTCTTCAGTGATCATGCTCAATACCTACATACATACATAATAACAAGAATACAATCAAGATACATTCATAGACCTATTTGAATATATTTGCATAATCATGATCATTTGTATTTATAGGCATAATAAATTAATAATAATAACTTTAATAATTTTATTTGTGTATATAAGCATAAGATACATTCATAGTCATAAGGTACATAACATTTAGCAGGTTGATGACATGAGGGAAGAAACTGTCCTTATGTCTGATTGTTGGTTTGCAATGGTCTATAGTGTCATCCAGAGGAAAGAAGTTGAAACAGATTATGTCCAGGGTATGAGGGGTCCATAATTGTTTTCCCCGCTCTCTTATATTCTGTAGCCCAGGCCTAACTGACTACTCATTTGTCTATTAGATTTATACTTTTCCTTTCACTGAGCAGCTAAAGGCAACAGAGACAGCCTTCCGTCTCCCACTTTCTCCATGGTCACTTTGGGCTAAGAGAATGTGTGGTCCAGAGTCTCTCTATGGCTTCCATGGCTAACAATGAACTACTAGAACATGGTTTGCCCTGTTCCAAATCTAATGCCTTAATTGCTACTGCTAAATAATATTAAATACCTGTTAATTAATAATCACATCTTCATTTATTGCATTTATATATTCCCAATGGTTTACAATACAGGTAGTTCTTACTTAATAACACTACTTGGCACCAGACACTCCATCATTTAACAGCCATTCAGTTACAATGGTGATGAAAAAGAAACTTTACAGTCAATTCTTCCATTACAAACCCATACAACCTTCACAGGTCGGTGAAGCAAAGGAAAGCTGAAGTAAAACTGTAAGCACAGTTGCAGTTTCACTAAGTGACTACTTTGTTTAATGACTTAAGAAAACATTGCATGGACACTGGTGACAAAATATATAAGATCATGGTAACCACTGTTTGTTAAATTTTATGAAGGTAAGAAGATTCACCAAATGAGAGAAGAACAAGAGTGGATGAACAATATTAAAAAGGAGATGAGCAGAAGTCAAAGGAATCATGGTAAAAAATGGCAAGCATTCGTATTTTGTAATCTGATGCTCACCAAATGCTGGTTGGTGGTGGTATCATAAAAATAGAAAACATCACCAATAGCAGCCATGAAAAACCATCAAAAATGATGTTGTCTGTCTGTCTGTCTGTCTGTCTGTCTGTCTGTCTGTCTGTCTCTCTCTCTCTCTCTCTCTCTCTCTCTCTCTCTTTCTCTCTCTCTCAATTTACAAATCTGCCCATGTTAATTTTTCAGAACTTCAAGCAGATATGTTTGCACTACTTCATGTGCATGTGTGTGCATTTAGAACACAGATCCTAAGTGATTTGATAACATTGACAAGCATCAACACTAACCTCTTGAAGAATTTGCCTCAGTATCTGTTCTCTGGAGGGTTGTATTGTTGATTCATCTCTGTACAATGGCCTCACATGCCATCAGTCTACAGTGGGACTACATGCCTCCCTTGCTGTAATATTTGGAAGAGAATGGAAAGCAGGCTAATAAAATGAATAGCTTTCTTCTGCCATTAGAAATATTGTCTTTTGGGCTGAGCTTTCTTAAATAAATCATCTCTTCTCTTTTAGTGCTTGACTTAGTAATATATTTGAATGTTACCCCAGACTCTATGAATAGCCAGTTGTTTTACCAAGGCTGGTTGGGGGAAGGTGTCACTGGAAATATCATACATCTGGGAAGTTCTCGTGAGAACCTTCCTTTTCCCTCCCTTACACTATTCAAATTAAACACATATTTCCAATGATGCAAAATCAGACGTGCTCTTGAACTGGGCCCCAAGACTTGCATGGCCGTACTCTTACCCTTACCATTATTCTCTTCTGATAGTTACCTGGTGTATTCTTCCTGAAATGAATAAAATTGCCCAAGATATAAATCCTCTCAGCAAAAAGTTTGAGTGCAGCACAAATGAGACCACAGAGTACAATTTGGGGAAAGCAAAAAAGAATGAGCTTGTTGACAGAAAGAGCAAATTGCAGCTATAAAACAAAGACTATGATAGCCTTCTCATATAAAATCCATAGAAGCTGGTGAGCATTTAACTGTTGATGTATTTGGATCCCTCCTCAAGTCCTTAGGTGCTGCCTCATCATGGAAAGGGAGGGGTGTTCGTTGGAGAGAAGAGCAAAGAAGCGTATGCCAAATATATATATATATATATATACACACACACACTCTCTTAGGATCACCCAAGGCTTGAAGATCATCTCAGCTGCACAGCTAACACATTGCACTGAGCAGCTGGGATGTAGAAAGATGCTAGAGGTAGATGATCACTTTAGTGGCAATGGTAAAAGGATTGTTTCATACTGTGCGGGAGAAGGCAACAGTAAGTACTCTTGGGTTTCAGCAAGGAAGCCACATGTACAGACAAGATAAAAGTAATTGACAACATTGCACTGGATGATGGGCCCCTTAGGTCAGATGAAACTCAACATGCTACTGAGGAAGGACTGAGTTTTTCAGAGTATTAATGGTATTTATGATACAGTTAAATTAAAGCCTTTGGGAAGTCTAGTTGTTAATATTGAGGTGTAGGAAAGGAAAGTCCCAAATTGCAAAGAACATGGGATGTAATAAAATTTGAACACAGGAAACACAGTAAAAGATTAAATGAATTGACATCTTGGGCATCAGTAAATTGAAATTGACCGGAATTGGATAGTTTCAGTCAGATCATCATAATGCTTACTACTCAGGCATGAAAAACAAAGGAAAATTGCATTGTTTTTATAGTCAGAAAAAATACACCAAAGATAATATTTGGATACAGTATAGTCAATGACCAAATAATGTCAATTAGACCATTGATGACAGTTATCCAGATTTATGCTGCTTGTGGTTGGAAAATGAAATGCTAATATTGCAAATATAAAAAGGTTGCTCTGTTCTGCCTAGAAAACAGAAATAATTAGAAGAATTAGTTATCTATTTTTGCCAAACCAGTGATTTCTTCATTGCTAACACATTCTTCAAATAACCAAATGGCATACAATGTATATATGGATGCCACCAGATGAAAATTGATTATATTATTTGGAACAAGGAGGTAGAAGAGTTATATACATTCTTTTACTATATTGTTCTAAAACTTACATAGCATATTATATTATTTTGATATAGTGATATTTATGTAATGTTCATAAATGAATATTCTAAAGGTCCCCCTAAAACTGTGATTATATACTATAATATTATATTATAATATTGTAATATTACATTATTTTTATTATATTTACCATGCTGCATTATACATTGTATGTCTATATGGTAGTTACTCTTGTTTAACTTGAATTAAACTTTATATTGTGAGTATATACAGTTATTGTGCTGTCTGTATACATGTGTTTGCACATGTGCACACATTTTTGTTTTTGTCTCAAACCAAAAATATATTCCTAGGTTTGTTAAGCTTCATGCCAGCTAGTGTAAACTAAATCAAACCAGAGTAGCCTAACTCTAACACTGACATACAGAAGCTCCCCATCTCAAGATTGTCCTTTTTCAGTCTCCTCTGAAGTTACAGATAAGTCTAGAGAATTCATATGTTATTTTAGTCAGATCTCCACAACAATGCACAGGATTGATTCAAGGCTGAAAATAAATTCTGAACGAATCATAGGCCATTTGCGTCACAATAAATTTTGGCTTAGGGGTCTATGTGAGGGGAATAAATTACTCAAGCAACAGAATTTCTATAATGAATACTTAAATTCTGTTCCAATATACAGTAACATATCAATTGGGTCATATTTTGTTTCCTCCATATCAGCCTCCAACAGTTTAGTTCCAGCTGTTTCTAGCGATTTACATATTTTTGAAAGAAAGAAACTGATCACTACTGATAATGTTCTCCTAGAAATGTACTTTAACCTTTGAGCTTCCAAATACTCTCAGACTATTTAACAATATTCATTTTCCTGAGGATGGTCTGCCAACCATACCTGTTCTCAAGTTAGTTGGTGATCTTGTAATGCAGGCAAAGATACATAAGACACTTTTTAAAAATGTATCTCCTCCTTGTACCACCCTCTTTGTCTTCTCTTTGTAGTTTACAACCGAGCTACACTTGTGCAAATAGCACATTTCAGAGCAAATTAATCAGAGAAGAAACTCATTTATTCCTCAGCCTTCTTGTAATTGTTACATTTAGCTGTCAGACAGTCAGTCATCAATAATTATCAGATATTTTTCTTGCAGGGGGAGGAATGAGATCCAATAGAGCAGGGGTCTCCAAGCTATGGACTGTGGCCCACTACCAGACTGTGGCCTATTTACAACAGGGCCGGGTGAGTGGCAGGCTGGCGTGCCCGCAGGCGCATAGCCTCACTCACACAAACAGCAGGTGCTCACAGCTCCACTTGCACGAAAACACACAAAAGCAACCCCTCTTACCCCCCCCCCTCCTCTGTGCTGGGCTGCCAAACCAGAAAGGTTGAGGAATGCTGCAGTAGGGTATCCACATATGTATCTGTTGTAAGATATACAGTGAATTAAAAAAAACTTGGATGCTTCCTTATAATGCAGAGAACTGAGAAGATACATTTCAATATAAAGCTCAGCTATGGTCTTGCTAACAGAATGAATTAATATCTTGTCCTGGCACGTTCTTTCCACACTACAGTAACTTAGAGTAACTACAAATTTTTATGATTTCCAAACTCCAAATTTTTGACCTGACCAAATGCAACAGAAATGTAACCTTTTGAAACTGTATCTTTGATCATTTCCTGAATTGTATATTGTCTGGATTTTTTTGCATGTTTTCTGTACACCGCCCTGAGTCCTTTGGGAGAAGGGAGGTATATAAGTCTAAACAAATAAATAAATAAAATAAATAAAATAAATTTCACAGGAATTACTTTGGTATTATTTAAAAGGTGACAAAGAAAGAAATCGAATCAGAAACTGTAGGAAAAGCAAGATGTACATACTTTCTCTTCCAAGCATCACGGTTCTATGTCAAGGGACTAAGCATTGTCCAACAGGATTGAGAGAAATGCTATATTCCAATACCCTCACATAATTATTATTGAATTCTGAAAAACAATGTGAAGGATAAAGGTTTTTTATTGCTTCTTTCTTTGTAGGACAGAAAAAAACTCCTAGAGATACTGGGAGGTGGTTTATTAGTTTTTGAGATTCCAGCAGCCTAATTAGATTTACCTGTATTTAAATACCAGATATTATTTATTCCTCAATTAACAGACAAGGGTCCGCTGACAGACTGTACCCACTATGATTGGAATGGAAGGAAATTGCCCCCTCTGTTGGATTAGATAGTTATGAAGACAGAAAAACTATAATCCTTTGCTCAAATTTTATATGATGAAATTGCTCCATGCAACCAAATTCCCTAGTTTGTTACCACTTCAACATAGGAGCTTTCTATATCTAACCTAGGACTAATTTAGGAATGCATTCTTAAAATCACACTATGTGCATCCTCTTCCAGCAAAAATGTGATTTAGATTGTCCTTGAAAAACTTCTAAATCAGGAAATATTGAAAATATTCTGATTTGCTACAAATGTGTTCCTAGGGAAAGATGAATAAAGGATTGAGCTAAGACAACCAGTACCTAGAAAACTTGAATGGAATGTCAAATAAGATTCCATTTACATAAAATAAGGTGTAGCAAAGTTCATCTCTATAGACAAAAACCATAAACATTCAATGAGCAGAAGAGATATTATGCTAAATCATCTTATCAGGTGTATTTAATGGGATACCACTGCAGACTGAAATATAATCTAATCTATCACATTTTAGGGTTTGAAAATACAAAGCAAGATTAACTTTTGTTTTTGATTAAACAGCAGGCTTGATGTTAAAGTTGAATCACTTTTCAAAGCAGCTTGTCAATATGCCAGGGGAAATATTATGCTTGAATATGATAAGAAAATAAGTGATGGATTCAAGTAGAAAATCCAGACTGAAGAAAATCTTAAAGTTTCAGTCTTGTGCTAAATTCACCCAGCTTTGGACGATAAGAGGCATACGTGAGTTGATTGTAGCTTTAATTCAACGTATATTTCCTATATTGAAAAAAATCTCCAAGCACTAGCTTCAAATACTAGCCTTTCATATGGATTATGCACACAGAGTCAAAATTATGCCTTTGAGTTATATGTGTGGTAAATTCTTAATGAGCTTGGGGTCTGATACCACGGTAATCCAGAATCATATTAGAATGCTTATTTTGGTTTCTTTTGGAAATTACAGATTATATTCTCTTTTTTACCACAAAGTTGCTGTGGTCTATTCTATAATAATTTGTGGCATATAAACTAATTCTGTATCAAGATGGTTTTAATAAATAAATAAAGGATAAAGATGTGGTCTAATTCTGCAAATGTTTTATCAGTGTGGTTAGCTTCATGGACATAAGTTATAGTATTTGCTTGTTAAAGTGGAGACAAGATAAATGTATTAAAAAGGCAAAGAATTGGCTCTTAAACATGTTTTAGAAAAGTCTGCTTTCAGATGAATCCAATTGTCAACGCAGTAACTCTTGCTAAACTTCAGGAATAATCACACATTTCTCATCAGATAGGCAAATATTGCCACTTTGCCAAAAGCACCAGTCCAAAGATGGCAAGTGAGACCTTGCCGAAACGTCACCAAGAGACTTTCCATTCTACACGGGAAAAGACCCGAACACACCTGGACCTACATACCTGTATAAGGCACTATATAACGAACACAAATATACTTCCTTCATCTTGATAAATACCTTGCATGTTGTTGAGCACCGGTACATATCAAATATCTCCATTTTATGAAATGAAATAAAATGGATATTGATTATACAAATATAATAGGCCTGTACATGAAATCTTTTAGTTTTTCCCATTCTTTTTCCATTTGAAAACAAGCTACTCTTGATTATTTTCTAGAAAAGGAAAACCATAAACACAGATGAATTAGGCAAAGGAACATATAACTTATTACAAGAAAGAAGAAACATATGTTAATGATCAAACCATCTCCACATGTCCATTGACAGAAGATAAAGCAAAGAGTACAGATAATTCTCAACAGACAACCATTTGTTTAGTGACTATTGGAAGTTACAACGGCACTGGAAAAAGTGACCTATGATCATTTTTCACACTTACAACCATTGCAACATCCCATGGTCACGTGATCAATGTTTGGATGCTTGGCAACTGGTTCATATTTAGGATGGTTGCAGTGTCCCTGGGGTCATGTGATCACTTTTTACGATGTTCTGACAAGCAAAATCAATGGGAAAGCCAGATTTACTTAACGATCGTGTTACTAACTTAAACAAATAAGAGATCCACTTAACAACTGTATCAAGAAAGGTGGTAAAATAGGGTAAAGCTCACTTAACACTTTTCTCACTTAGGAAAAGAAATTTTGGAGGCAATTGTGGCTGTAAATAGAGGGCTAGCTGTGAAATATAGGTAGTCCTCAACTTACGACCACAAATGAGCCCAAATTTATGTTGCTAAACGAGAGAGTTGTTAAGTGAGTTTTTCCCATTTTATGACCTTTCTTCCAACAGTTGTTAAGTGAATCGCTGCAGAGGCTAGGTTAATAATATGGATGCTAAGTCAATCGGGTTTCCCCATTGACTTTGCTTGTCAGAAGGTCACAGAAGTTGACCTTCTGACCTTCTGACATGATCCCAGAACACTGCAACCACCCTAAACATGTCTTAGTGGCCAAAGATCTCAATTTTGATCACATGACCAAGGGAATGCTGCAATGGTTTGTCAGTGTGAAAAACGGTCATAAGTCACTTTTTTCCCTTGCTGTGGTAACTTTGAACTGTCATTAAATGAATTGTTGTAAGTCGAGCACTACCTGAAGTCATGCAGTAAAAATAAGCAAATCAAAACCACTGTTCCATTTTATGAATCAGGATTTGTTTTAAAATTCTATATCAGTGTGTTTCTTACCTCTATACAAACATTTAAGACAGTCTACTAAGCCGTGGTGGCACAGTGGTTAGAATGCAGCACTGCAGGCTAACTCTGTCTACTGCCAAAAGTTTGATCCTGACCAACTGAAGGTTGACTTATCCTTCCAACCTTCTGAGGTTGATAAAAATGAGGACTCAGATTGTTAGGGGCAATATGCTGACTCTAGAGAGGGTTGTAAAGCACTGTAAAGTGGTATATAAGTCTAAATGCTAGTGCCATGCTTATTTCAACATTGGGTGTTGCTGTTTTTTTCAGTTTAAACATTGGACAGGACAATTTTACTTGGAGTACCTTAATTAAGCAGCCACAATTAATAATGTTAGAGAAAAACCTCAACCAACATCATGTAACTACTTTTCACTCTCCTGTTTGGCTATATACTGTAGATCTGTTCATCCTTTCCCTAATTTTGCTTTGCATTTTTAGTCTGAAAATGACTTAGCTTATTTTAAGCAATGAACTCCTCTTAAGAAGCATAGAAAGGTAGGTTCTTATTCTGAGGGCAGCCCCTCCAAGCTTCCAGATGTGCTTGGTGTAAAATTCCAGGGCAGCAGAGCTCCTGGGTAGACATGGCTGGCTGGCTAATCCCAGCACATCTGAAGATTTTACATGTTATCATAAAGTAAAGCTAATAACAAACCTGCACATTAGTTCCTCCAAGAGAGATTTAGTCTTCTATTCCAACCTCTCTGATGAGTTCCAACTGCCACAGCAATCTGACAAAGTCCAACTACAGTTACCATATTTCAATTAGTGTTTTGTTTCTAGAAGTGGGAATAAGTAGAATCGCAAATTGAACAATGTCACCTTTCTTAATTTTTATGAGGATGGTCATAAATTCCAGTCAAGATTGGCTTGGTCCAGATCACACTTGCTGCTGTTCATTCAATAGTATTTGTATAAAAAGAGACATCTGCCTTTTATTTGTGGCTTGTGGCAGATGTCAGCTCTTTACAGCCATTGCACTTTACTACCCTAAACAATTAGCATTCCATTCCTCGATTACCTAGCTGACAAAAGTAACTCATCTAATATTCACAGTGCCTGTTGAAAAAAGTTGAGGCATACAATCCAAATTCCCTGGAAAAATATCCGTCTATATTGTATCCTTACCAATTCTGCTTTAGTTGTTTTTGGTTTGTTTGTAAACAACAAATCTCAAATTCTTTTGAGTGGATTTTATTTCTTTCATAGTATCCCTAATTCTTCCTTACAGATGGATGTGACCTGTCTAAGATTGAGAACATTTCATCGCAAACCAAAAACTTGCCTACTCTCTTCCTGAAAGAGCAATAATAATAATAATACCAGAAACTATTTAATATCCCCAAAATTAAGAATAGAGTTTAGTTAAGACAATTTCCTCAACTATAAGGTAAGGGAAAATATTGAAGTCTAATAACAAGATCTTCTGATGGAATGGTCTTCAGGAAACAATTCAGGGGATATCGTTATGTTTGAGTTAAATTGTAATCCGTTTCAGGATTAAAAAGGTGACCTCAGTGATGTGAGATTACTTCTAAGCCAATTCTGCACCTAATTCAGACATTTTTGTATTATTAAAACCTCTCCAGTCTGATACCTTTCGTGTTGGCTACTGATTCTGAAGTTACATTCTGCTACTGTTATAAAAATGCTTTTTAATAAGAGCCACAATTTGAATCCTTTGTTCAACGCTGAAACCTAAAATTTGGCTGTGCATTTCAAGATAGTATACGGGATCCTGTACTACTATTGGAATTATTCTCTTTTCCAGATTTTTCTTTGAGGCTTATCTATATTGTAGAGGTGCCTATAGGACCAAAGGTTTTTCAGAATCAGAATTTATTTTGACATGTGTATCAAGACACTCAAGGAATTTGTCTTCAGTGAGCATGCTCAATACCTCCATACATACATAACAAAGATATAATCAAGATACATTCATAGACAATTCGAATATATAAGCATAATCACGATCATTTGTGTGTGTGTGTGTGTGTATAATCATGATCATTTGTATATTTAGGCATATATAGGCATAATCAATTGTGTATATAAGCATAAGATAGAATTTCATAGTCATAAAGTACGTAATATTCATCATATCATCATGTTATAAAATGTGGACATCAGGTTTACATTAAAATTATGAAATCTCATCACACAATTATAACACAACCACTATCCCTTTCATAGGTCCATATAATGTCATAATGGGCAATGGTGCGCTCATCATTTTCCCCCTGTCCAGTAGAAACTTCTGCCTTCTGACCTTTTTTTCTTTCTTAAGTTCTTCTTAGACATACAATTGTCTAAACTACTCTCCTAA
This sequence comes from Pareas carinatus, assembly GCA_032468095.1. Classification (NCBI taxonomy): domain Eukaryota; kingdom Metazoa; phylum Chordata; class Lepidosauria; order Squamata; family Pareidae; genus Pareas; species Pareas carinatus. The sequence continues at coordinate 89,494 of JANHFO010001395.1, read as the reverse complement.
AAATGCCTTTCAGTCTTCCTTTTTTACTTTTTTCCAAAATAAAAAGAGATCTTCCAGTAATATCTAGAGAAGCTATTTCCAGCAAGAAACTACTTTTAAATCTAGGGCAGCTTAAACATTATCTTTGTTATCATAATGTGATTAATCACTTTATATATGTTAAATGTTTAAAAATTACATCTGGATGAATAAATATACCCGTTTTGCACTTTTTCTTGCACTATGTACATAAAAACTTCTTCAGTCATCACTCATAAGCAGATTGTATCAATTATATAAGTATGAAGACAAAAATGTGTTCAGATGCATCTTAAATTTATCTCAGGGACATCATAATTTACTGGCAATAGAACTCACTAAACAATTCTCTTATGGTTTTCATTTGTCTTCTATATAGCCAAGGGGTGGGGAGACAGAACCTCTGTTCCAAAACAGAAGTATAAGATTGGAAAGCATCTATTCATCAAAATATTCCTTAAAAAAAGAAAGAAAAACCAAAAACTTTTGTCTGAAAGCAAGACTAAGACTACAATCTGCTTATGATCAACTGTTCACCCAAATGAGCATGCATTTTTATTTCTACAGTACTGTTCATAGGAGTTGTGTAGATTACATTCTATCACATGCATAGAAAAAAAAGTAATTCTTTATTAAAAGACAACAGATGCTTGAAGCAAAACAGTTCACATTTTAATTTCTTAAAAAATAGATCTATTAGTTAGGTGGGGCACATCTTAATATCATTTGAAGACACTGCTTATTTAAACTGATTAAGAAGTTAGGGGGAATTGTTTCTACAGTTAATTATATAACAAACAATAAAAATTTGCTCATTAAACATTTTATAGTTTGCAAAAATCCTTAAGAGATCTGAAAATTCTGCATGTATTGTATACAACTCTTACTAGGCATTTTCCCATCACATAAGATAAAGAAACTGAAAAGAAGTTTTTGCAGGAGGAAAACTTTGGTAGACTGTATATTGGTCTCTGATATTCTGTAACACATACCATCAGTTTGAATAGAGATTTAACTCTGTACAGCCTCATATGGCTTGCATTCAACATGCCACATTAAATCACAATTCCCTCCTGATTTTTCCTAACAACAATAAACTTTATAGCTAAAGTTGAAAGGTAAAAATGTTTCTTAATTCATGAGTTAAAAAGCCAGGAGCAGCATCTGAAAAAAAATGTTTTCTATTTGCAAAGAACTAAATCAGTTTCTTGAGAGACATGTAATAATACATTTTAATTAAAAAAAACACCCTTAAATATCCTGCAAGTTTGAGCTGAGTGCTTTAAGCGTCCTGCTTAAATTCTTTAATGTCCACTTTTAAAATTTTGTCAAGCCAAAGGTAAAACTACTACTAATTTGAAAGGCTGAGAGTTAAACCTTCAGAACAGAATCAAAGAGTAATATAACAAAACCAGCAAAGCACATGTTAGAAAACTAAAGATAAATCAAGTATAAACATGCTTAATCACCAGAACTATTTAGTTGTAACTAATATGCAGATTTACAGACCTGTAAATGTAGTAAGCTTCTTAAAACCTTTGTCTTCAAACATCCTACTGCTGTTCTGCCTCCTACTTTCTGCTCACAAATTCTTTTTCCCAGTCCTGTCCAAAGGAACTGCCCAGATTTTGTGGTGTAATCTGAGCAGGGAAATACCATGTGCCTCTGATATGGTTAATTCTTTTTTACCTCCCTCTGATATGAAGCAAAAGAAAGCACCAACATGGCAAAATTTTATTTTTTAGTTTGTTGGACTCTACAAATTAACAGCAGCTTCTTCAATTATGGAAATCTTAAATGAAAAAAAATCAGTTATATAAGTGTCATCTGAATGTTCATAAAACATTTTTCCTAATTCTGCATAATGCTAACCTTTCTACAAGTTCTTGAGATACTTAAAGAGGGTTGAAGATCAGTAATATTTGAAGTACTGTAGTAATTTAGGGATGTATAAACACACGCAGATTTCCATTTTAAAGAATAAACTAAAGGTATCATTGTTTTTTTAATTTCTGAATATTTTCTATTGCATCATAGATCAATAGGATTATCTAAATAATTTGTTTACCTTCAATGACCCCTAATTAACAATAAAAATGAGCAGTTAAAAATATTCTAAGAACGGTGAAGAGAAATAAAATTTAAATTCCTTTCAAAAAATCTATCATCTTGCTTAGTTTGTAGAATTCTCTCAGGATTCAGATATGTTTACTTTGTATTTAGAGGTCTCCAATCTCTTCCTTTCCCTTCTTGAATTGCTGCCTTGTAATGCCAAAGGAGCTTGTGTAACAGTGATACTATGAGCTGTGCTATACAGGGTCACCCAAGAGGGACAGGTCATAGTTGAGTTCTGACAAAACGTGATCCACTGGAGAAGGAAATGGCAACCCTCTCCACTATCCTTTGCCAAGAAAACCCCTTGGACAGTTTTGAAAGGAAAAAAATTATGATGCCGGAAGATAAGCCCCTCAGGTCAGAAGGCATCCAACATGTTACTGGGGAAGAGCAGAGGACAATTACAAGTAGCCCCAGGAAGAGTGAAGCGACTGGGGAAAAGCCGAAAGGATGTCCAGCTGTGGATGCGGCTGATGGTGAAAGTAAAGTCCGATGCTGCAAAGAGCAACTCTACATAGGAACGTGGAACGTGAGACCCATGAGTCAGGACAAGCTAGAAGTGGTCAAACAGGAGATGTCTAGACTGAACTTCGACGTACTGTGAATCAGCATGTTCAAGTGGACTGGAATGGTTCAACTCTGATGACCACCAAATCTACCACTGTGGGCAAGAATCCCTTTGAAGAAATGGAGTAGCCTTCATAGTTAATAAAAGAGTGAGAAAAGCAGTACTGGGATGCAATCTCACAAATGACAGAATAATCTCAATCCAAATCCAAGGCAAACCATTCAACATCACAATAATCCAAATCTATGCCCCAAACACTGCTGCCAAACAGGCTGAAATAGAGCAGCTCTATGAAGACTTACAGCATCTTCTAAAATAATTCCCAAAAAAGATGTCCTTCTCATTATAGAGGATTTGAATGCTAAAGTGGGAAGTCAAGAGACAACTGGAATAATAGGCAAATTTGGCCTTGGAGAACAAAATGAAGCAGGACAAAGGCTAATAGAGTTCTGCCAAGAGAACACACTGGTTGTAGCAAGCACCCTTTCCCAGCAACCCAAGAGGCAACATTATACATGGACATTCCCTGATGGTCAATACTGAAATTAGATTGACCACATATTCTGCAGCCAAAGATGGAGAAGCTCTATACAGTCAATAAAAACAAGACCTGGAGATGGATATGATAAAAGACAAAAATGGCAGGGACCTAACAGAAGCAGAGGAGATTAAGAAGAGGTGGCAGGAATGCACAGAAGAACTATACAAAAAGACTTGGTAGTTGAGCTACTGAAAAACTTAAAAAATGATGCTACATTCCATATGACAAGAAACAATGGCCACAGGATTAGAAAAGATCAGTTTATGTTCCAATCCCAAAGAAAGTCAACACCAAAGAGTGCTCAAATTACTACATAATTGCGCTTATCTCACATGCTAGCAAGGTTATGCATAAAAACCTACAGTCTAGGCTTCAGCGAAGCCTAGCGAAGGTTGTCAAGAGTGTGGTTGCTTGGCAGTTCCCTCGGTTCCTGAATGAAACTGTCTATCTAGATCCATTCCAGTCCGACTTCAGGCCTAGGTACAGAACCAAAACGGCATTAGTCGCGTTGGTGGATGATCTCTGGAGGGCCTAGGATAGGAGTTGTTCCTCTATCCTGGTCCTATTAGACCTCTCAGCGGCTTTTGATACCATCGACCATGGTATCATGCTGCGCCGGTTGGAGGGGTTGGGAGTGGGAGG
>JANHFO010001395.1:74511-85510 GCA_032468095.1 Pareas carinatus | reverse complement strand
ACAGTTGCGCTGTCCAGTGACCATTTGTAACCTTCCCAGTCGGCTTCCCACAAGAAAAGTCAATGGAGGAAGTCAGATTTGCTGACCACACAATTCACTTAACAGCTGCAGTGGTTTGCTTAACAACTGTGGCAATGAGATCATAAAATGGAGCAAAACTCATTTAACAGCCTTGCTTAGCAATGGAAACTTTGGACTCAGTCATAGTTGTATGCTGAGGACTCCCTGTACAGTTTTTTTTTTCCTATTTTTGTATTGATTTTATGACTAGTCCAATTCTTGGACTTTTTACTATATTTGGAATTGTGTTGTTATAGACCATTTTGACAATTGGTTTGAAAATCCAAAACAAACAGTGAAAATGACAAGAGCAGAAGTAGTCATGCTCCTTGTTCAACAAGTCACGGTTAAATATCTTAATTCAGCTTTAAAAAAGGAGCACAATGGAGACATTGACTGGAGTGCTTTACAAGGAATCTAGTAGGATCATTAAAGAATATGTTATACAGTCTTCCCTACAGAAAAATGCCTCCTAACCTGGAAACTACATCAATATTCACTGTACTTCTAGCACCTCATAATTTATTGCCACAAAAGTTAATATCAAATCAGCCTTAGAATATCAAAATGACTACCATAATATGCAAAGCTTTTCTCGGAATACTTTGTTAAACCCTGGATATAAAGGGCTTGCTATGTTAAACAACAACCACAAAAAACAGAATAGTATAGCGCTGTGAAGCATCTTCTTATGTTACTGCAATTTTAAGCTCTAGAGGGGTAGCTTCAGTACCCCTGGCAATGGAGTCAGGAATAAAAGCTAAGTTGAATGAAATTTAGGTAGGCTTTCACTTGAGAGAAAGTGAGAGACACCTGGAGGGAAATGTTACAATGCAAACAAGCTGCAAGAGAAGATTAAAGTGAAGCAAGAACAAAGATGCTCAGAGAATAAAAAGCAGACATAAAACTAGAGTATACAGGAAATGCATACACTGGGGTTAACTATTAAGTGCAAAAATCAGAAGAAGTCTGATAGCACCTTTTACTAAAAGGTATAAGCTTTTGTGAACTGTAACTCACTTCAAAAGATGCCGATGTGCTATCATTGATTAACTCAGCTCACTTCCTAAAGATCTCTATACGTTTTTATAAAAAGCATTAACTGGAAAAGATGTTAGCAGACTCCTTGGGTATTTTGTTACCACAACCTAACACAGCTCTCCTCTAACAGAGTCTATTAAGTAGCAGTGTATTTGATATCTGTGAAAATTAAAACAACAAAAAGTTAAATAGATCGTGGAGTAAGTAAAAGAATTTAAAACAGAAGAGAGAAGAAAAAAGCATAATGAAAACTATTTTAAACACCATTCTCTATACCTCTCCATATATTTCATCTTTTAATTCATGTTCTTTACAGTTAGTTTTTCTTATATTTGAAATCATAGTGTTTCCAGATGCAATGCAAGAAAGGAAAAAATATAAGCATTAAAACATGTGGCTGGCCAACAACTGTTAAATAACCATCAAATCTAAAATATCATATAGCTAATATATTGTAATATACCATTAACAACTTAAGAGTACTATAAGACATTTCATATCAAATTTCTAGTCAAGGCTTATCTAATTGAACTGTAGAAATATTTGCTTAACATAATTAAAATCAATAAGCCAAAAGATAATACAATAATAATTGTAATAATACAATGAAACAATACTTTACTGTGTAGACTATATGCCTGATTAAAATATAACATGTACATGGGAAGCGACACAATTCCTATTTAGAATTGTAGTTCAGAAATGTTGTCTAAATAAGACTGAATTGCACATCAGACTTATTATTTAGATATGCAGTTATTATAGACATCAAAGCATATTCCCATAGATTAATTAACCATTCTTCCACAGAGGAAAAAAATATTTTCCAATAAAAAGCATGTAAAATCCTTCCAGCTATTATAATAAACATGAAAATATCTTCCAGATGCAATTGAAAACACTAGTCATCACTTATACAGCCCTGTATAGCATAAGGCCTAGTTATTTGAGAGCCAGTCATTCTCTCTCTAACGGTTTGGTACAATTGGACAGTGTTGATCTGTTCCAAGTCCCTTTAATTAAATGTTTTCTTGTTAAACTGAACAAACATGCTTTCTTTGTCATACTGTCTGCTCTTTAGAGTATCCCCTGAAAATAACCATGATTGCAACTCTTCAAATATTCTGGAAATTCTTTAAAATGTGGTTCCGTTCTCAGACCCTGGGTGAGGATGTTTGTGAAGCCACTGGTTATTTTTAAAAATCTTACTATTGTTATGTTATTATCTTAGTGGGGTTTATTCCTTTCTTAAATAATGCATTCTTGTTCTTGAAAGCATATTCCTTTAAATTGTTTTGCAAATTGTAAGCCGTCTTTTGTGGAATCAGAAGGCCTCAAAATCCAATTTAAAAATCAAATAACCAATAAATAAATAAATCTAAGAAAAACAAAGATAAGAGATTCAGTATATAAATAAGCTTTTGGAATTTTTTCTAACCCATTTAGTCTTTATTTACAGAAATCATCATCAGCATTTCATTCCAAGTATAATTCATTATAATGAAATGAAGATCTGGATTACTTTAAAATGTATATCTGGATTACTTTAATAGAACATATCAAGTCCTGTTAGTCATGATGGCTATACATTACCTCCAATGTCAAAAGCAGTATATCTCTCAATATCTCGATATTCCAAACACAATTTGTTGGAAAATTCAGATGGCACTCAAGTCTTAAGAATCTCCCATAGAGATTCCTGCCAGAATAAAATACTAGTCAACCTAGGAAATCTATCTAAATTTTATAGGAAGGTTCAATGGCAAGGCAAGTTGATTACATTTCTGAATCATAGCAGATTTTTTAACCGAATCTGGAAATAGATACAAAGTTGTGAATTAAAAAATATTTTTGCAAACCACTTTAGAATATTTCACATTGATTTAGTGCTTCAGTGGGCTTTGTAGTATTTTGGCTTTGGAAAAATCTTGCCTATTATTGAAGCTTTATTCCATATGTATTCAAAACATGATCAGGAGAAGAAGGTTGAATGATATAATTAGTTTTCTGATATTTTTATGAGTGCTTTATCATTAAAGCTTTATCAACTCTGGAAATTCTATTACCAAAAAGCTTGGGAAAGGTATAGGCTACTGCTGTTTGTATCCTGCTCTCCTGCTAGAATACATTCAGGCAGTTCTTCTGAATGACAAAGAAGCAACAATGCTTTTGTTGGTTTTTAATCTAACATCTCTCATTTGTTTACTTTTTCCTTATGCTAATCTTCAACCTTATGTGTATTTCAGCCCCCATACCTCTCCCAAATAAGAAAAAAACCTGTCCCAAAGGTGCCTTGTTTTAAAGGACAGGTAGACTTTCTTGTTTTGCTCGAAGATGTTTTGTTTCTCATCCAAGAAGCTTCTTCAGTTGTGGATTCTTACTTCTTCTTGGATGAGAAGTGAAACATCTTCAAGCAAAACAAGAAAGTCCAGTTGCTTTTGAAAGGAAGCATCTTTGGGACAACCATGATTCGGATAACTGAGAATCTCTATAAACAAGAAAAAGCATTATTTTCCCTACCAATTGGTGGGTTTAGACCTTTTTTATACTTACAATAATCATGAAAAAAATACATTCCGACAATATATTTTTCTGTTCTATCCCTGCAACCTTATTCCTAAACCATAAATGAGACAGGCATTACAAGGTGGTGCCCAAAAAAATCTGCATTTGTTATTTCAAGCTAAGGCAGATATACTTTACCCTGTCCCTTCCCAGTCAGCTCTTCTGTTGCTGTTTTAATGTTGTCCTACTATGACATGGATACAGCAGCATCTGACATGTTAATAAAAATACTCAGCATGAAGCATGTGTTTCTTATGTTCCCCAGGACTTGCGTTGCCCCTGATAGATTCATGCCTAGAATCGACATGACAAGACTTCATCCTGAGGAAAAGAAGAAAGAAAGATTCCACCCTACAACCCATATGCTTGCTTTTCTCCTTTTTAAATTGTCAGCATTTGAGAGAGTTTGGAAGCTTCACATTAGAGGGTTTCCACAAATTCTTTGATATTTACTATGGCCAATTTAGAGATCAAGAAAATTAATTTGGGCAGAAGAATGCTTTAAAAAAAACAGTTTTTTTTACAAGTTTCAGACATACTGAATTGTACCTGTGCTAGAATACCTTAGCATTTTTCTTCCAAGGTTGGCAATGTGCGACTTGTTGTTAACTCTAACTCTCCTTTTTTGTACATTTTAAATTTGATTTATCACTTCTGTAGTTCCCAGAGAGTTTGGCAGGGGTGGAAGGTGTCACCTCTCTCCATGGCTAAAGATTCTTGCTAAAGAAATTCTTTTTTCTTCCCACAACTCTTCCTGTAATTCTCACATTTCATGCTGCTGTGCTTGGGCATGCTTCATTAACCATCTTCTAAGCCCCGGTCTTATAGGTTTTTCCTACTTTTGAAGTCATTAAGCTTGATTTTTTTAAAATCTTTAATCAGGGCAGTTAATGTTTTCCATGAACTGGGACAATTTGGCCACTTTCTTTCCAGTACCTCAACAGATTATTTCTGTCATTAATGGAATATCAATGGACTTTTGTAAAGACCAGCGTAGATGTTTCCCAATGAAGCAAGTTAGTGGGAAACAATGTAGATCTATGGGCAAAAGCAGAAGCAATAGATCACCTGACTGGTTTCTTCTAGGGAAAGTACGGTGGCAGAGATCCACCTCTGTCCCAGTTTACTCAATGTCATTTTTTAGAAGTCAAAGTCTCAGTAGCTTTACATCAGCTCCGCCCACCAGAACTGCAGCTCTGTAGCTGGTTTCTCATGCAAGTGCTAGGGCTATTTTATCAGTTTTGTGCAAGGCTGAAATGTTGGAAGTAGATGGAGGACATCCCACAGTTGAACTATTCCAGCCTTGTATTCCTCTGAGTGATATTCAGACAATGAAAGAGAGTAATGTAGAAGTTGGTCCTTGTTAATGATATTAAAAAGAGAGAGAGGAGGAGGAGGAGTCAAGAAATTCTAGCTAAAAGTGCTCTCCTCCCAAAAGTCCTAATTCTTTGGCTCCTTTTTATGTTTCCTATTTCTGCACTTTCACTGAATTCGGTTTGATCAGATAGAAGAAAGTCAAAAATGACACCTGGAGATCCACCCTGTCCCTGTAAAGTGTCATGATCAGCAGAAATGTTTCCACTGACTGACAATATGGTGAAGAGGAATGGTAGCAGTAAAGCTATTTTGCTAATCAAGCAAAAAAACTGGATGACAGAGAAGTCAATTAAGAAGACTATCAACAACTACTCAGCTTCAGAGTAATGAAGAACACTGCAAAGAGCATCTAAAGCCTGAAGGGAAGAAGAAAAACAACAAAAATGGAAAGAAAAAAGAAACACTAATTCTCACTTTGTATTAATCTCTAAGTCTTTTCTTGACATCAACAATCACCAATAAGAGTCATCCTCAGTCAGGAGCTTTGACCCTGACCCGCTCAAGGTTGACTCAGCCTTCCTTCCATCCTTCTGAGGTTGGTAAAATGAGGACTCAGATTGTTTGGGGCAATATGCTGATGCTGTAAATCACTCAGAGAATGCTGTAGTATATGGGGCACTATGGGGCAGTATATACACTAAATCTAAGTGCTATTGCTATTCATGTATTTCAGGAATAAAAATGGAAGGATAATTTGGGTAAGTCAATACTTAGCTACTCAGAAATGATGCCATGTACTCGTAAATGGATATATGATTATTCAAAACAGACATGATATACCTTTAAAGTGTTGATGCACAAGGTATAAAAATAAAGTAAAAGCCTGTACATAGGAACATGACATAGTGTAGCATCTGTATCTTATTGCTTGAGAACTTAAAGCAAGACATCATTTGGACAGATCAGATGGTTTTAAAATCACATATTTAGATCTCTGCAATTCTAAAAAAGATCTCTCTTCAGCTGTTAGCCCTTCCATCATTTTTCGTTTTTACATTTCCAATCAGAAAGGCATGCTCTTAATGTAGCAGTTTGGAATTTTTTGCACACGAAGATTGAAATTAATTCTTCCTGAATACACACATACATGTACACACACTTTCTTTCTACCTTATTTTTGAGATTTATTTCTTAAATCCCAGAGAAGTTATATTATAAACATAAATACACTAAGTGAGTTACTTCTCTCTGATCATCTCCTCAGCATTTAATTCTATAAACAAACATGAAAGACCACAAAATGTTTATTCCAAAGTAGTCCAACCCTCTTAAATTTCTTAACTGGGGATTAAGAGTGTAATCTGTAGCCTCTTTGGTGGAAGTAAATTTGGGAAAAGATGAGAATAAGACTGCACAGTTATCTTTTCATTTCCTCTGCATTCTATCTTCTCCTCACCCCTGGGCACTCAATTAATGCATGCTTCTCTTCCTACTGTTGTGTTTAATTTTTAATTGCACTTTAAAAAGAGAGAGACAGGGAGAAAAGATAATTCAAAGGCAACCTGATGAAGTAGAAGGATAAACATAAAATTAAAATCTGCATACAGATTTACTGGGCATGCATATACAGATAATCCTCTATTTAGCAAACATGCATTTAGCAAACATTTGAAGTTATGATGCTGCTGAAAATAGTGACTTATAACCAGTCCTTACACTTGTGATTGTCCCAGAGCCTCTGAATGATCACAAAATCAAAATTCAGACAATCATCATGGATTTATAGTGGTTGCAGTGACCTGGGGGCCCCATTATGCCATTTGCAATCTTCCCAGCAGCTTCCGACAAATAAAATCAACAGAAGGGAACAAATTCCCTCAATGTCTATGTGCTTCACTTAACGACTGTAATGATTTCCTTAATGATCATGGCCAAAAAGTTCATAAAATAGAGCATTTTTTAATGATTTGTTCATTTAGCAATGGATCCATACAGCCATCCACAAGCTTAAAGAGAGATTTTATCAGCATGAAGAACTGAGCATTCTGCTTACACTTGTAACTTTCTATATTCATGTTCCAAGAATAAATGTACTCAGTTCACAGAGAAATGGAGTAAATGCATATAGATAAAGACACATGGGCATAAATGGCTTGTCGGAAATTTTTACTGAGCTGATGGCCTAAAGGAGATTGTAAGAAGATTTACAGATACCTACTGCTTGTGCATTTCTTCTGCTAGGAGCTGGGCAAAGTCAAAAGGAAATGGACATTGATCGAGAACTATTTCAATATTCCTAATTAATGTAGTCCTCCGAAGTGATATATCAAAGGCAGGCTTATCTGTCTTTGTAAACAACTCAGGTAATCTTCTTCCATAATCTTATCCAATTGTTTAAACAGATACCCTTTACAAGGGAACTGTCCAGCAAAAGAGAAAACAATCTAAGTAGACAGTACAACTGTTACACATTACCTTTAATGTGATGTTGCATTTCAAAGGGATCTCTTTGATCCAGGACATTGTACTGCTACTGAACACCTTGCAAGAATATTTCAGAGTTTTTTTCTCAGTCCACATTAGCCAAGATAAATGATAAATAATGTGATGATAAATACTACAAGCCAGTGTTTACTACAAGATAGTGTTACGATGTGTAGAATTGACTGACTGGGGAATTCTGGGAGTTGAACTTCACACATTTTAAAGTTGTCAAAGTTGAAACACTGCTGTAAGGACTTAATCTCACTTAGATGGCCTACCCATACAATGTGCAATCCTTTTCCTTTTCCAATAACCACAATATGTGTTTGCTTTCATTTCTGCTATTTTTTTAGTGAGCTTTCAGTCATCAAACACTTCCCTGAATATCATCCCAATTGAATATTTTTGTGTTCTCTGTCTCCACCAAACCTCGGTTATCATTATACTACCTTTCATCCAGATTTATCAGGTGGGGTTTTTTTTTCAATATCATCAAATATAATAATATTCTAGGGAACTTATTCTAGTTTGGGGAAGGAATTTCTTTTACATGTTCAAATTTTATTTTATGAAGAAGTATGAATCTATGTAGTATGAAGTATGAAGTGCCAGCTTTTGTCTCTCTAAAGAAATTGAATCCTGCTAGTTTTATCACTTCAAGAAGAACTATATTTTTGCGCAATAAATCTATAATTGCCACAAGAAGAAATCAATACATTCAATAACAACTCAGTCTTTTATCTGCCAGGTTTTTTTCCTATCACACTTTACTTGATTGTTTACAATACATTAATTTTTTGGAACCTGCAATTTCTATTTTAGAACTTTATGAATCAACATGACTTCTTGATTCATGGTTCCTCTGTTCTTTTTTCTTTTCTTTCTTACATCAATTTGTAAGTTTCACCAATGCAGGGTACTTTTACAAAGTAGAAAACTAAGGTCTCTCTTCCAAAGAGCTTGTAGTCTAAAGTTTTCACTGGGAAACAACAGATGAAGGAAAGAAAAGTGGAAGTATCATTAACATGGAAGAAATATGAGACTTTCTCGGTTGCATATGTTTATATTATCTATAGTATGAATTGAGGTGGAATTTGAGAACCAGAGAATTGCACTCTAGGTTTATCATGAAAGGTTTTTTAAGAGAATGTTTTGTAAAAACTAAGAGGTGTATTACCTCAGAGATGCTTTGGAAAGAGGTCAAGGACAGCCAGGAAGAAAACAGCCTGAGAAAGGAAAAAAAACTTTAAGGTAACAAGTGATGCTGAAGCAAACTGAGTGAAGGCCACAGAGAATAAGGTCAGGAGTTATGAACCAGCAATCTCAAAAATTTTAATATTTTGGCAGCAGCAGGTTGAATAGATGTGAAAATATACAGATGATGCAAGGCAGCCTGTAACAATATTAGGGAGAAATTATTTGAGAGTGAACTGTTTTGTTTGTTGTTTTTTGCTAAGGGGACAAAGGATATTTTCTCCCAATAGTGTCAGATGCAGAGAATGTGCAAACCACAACCCAGTGAGGCTCTAACTCAGAGAAGGAAATCTTCCATTCATACAACGACAAGGAGGAGGAGGAGGATAGGAGGAGGATAATCAGGGAAGGCCTGAATCATGGAGACCACTGCTTCAAGAAAATGTATCATTTAAATCTAAAACAGCGGAAAAATTAAGAATGAAGAAGTCAACAATAATTTCTAGTCTACAGTAAAATTCTCAACGTTGATTTTTTACAGAATATATTCCTTCGGATACCCCATTCATTTTTCCTCAAATTTTGGAAAATCTTCAATATGCTTATCGTGCTTTCTTAAATTGCATGTACTTCAACCATCTTGTCTTTTGAGTTTCTACTGGTTCTACATTAAAAATATGCAAGTGCTCATGTCACTAGTCTTACCTACATCACAGTTCTTTACTGAAAGATTTTCTTTAATCCTATTGGCATGAGAGATGTTTCAAAGACGAATCTCTTCTCTCTCCCCCGCAACACACAACACACAACATTCCTAAATTCCAAGTGGCAGCTTCAGTGTCAAAGGGACAGAGATAAGCAAAGGGAAGGAGAGAGAGATTGGATTGTTTCATAAAACAATTTACACTCACATAATACAGAAGGGGCTACTTCAAATCATCACAATAGTTCACATACCACAGATTAGATCCAAACTTGGAATGGAGCCCAAAAACTTACTATAAGCATACTCATATTCCTTGATTCCACAGGATCTGCCACAAATATTATATAATACAAGCCCAGATCCAATTCATCACTTTCTGTCATAGAAATTTGTCCAAAGAGAGCAGAACCTATGGAAAATTTAAAGGACTTCTACATGTACTCTTCATTTTTTCCTGTCTGCTTTTTGAAACAGTGCAGAAAAAAAATATTTAAAGCTCTCTTTCTTGAGTTTTACTACATATTTTACCTTATACAGATATAGATAACCAAGCAACAGCAGGATAAACTCTTATTCCAAGGTCAGTTTAGTTATCTCTAAGTAGTCATTCTGTATTGGATTTCATGTATGATATATTGGGCCAGAGCTTTCCAGTCTGGTACCTGATAAGTTGGAATCATAACTCCCAGAATTCAAAGCCTTTGGTCATTCTGGTTGGGAAACCCAAAAGACACCATTCCAAGATATGTAGAAGGTACTAAGTTAGAAAGATTGAAATATATTTACATTGTCCCATACCCCCCTTCCATCTTTCCAATTTGCTTAGTGGTGGGAATCCCTCTCCCCCTTCAACTTTTTCCAGAAAGAGTTCCAGGATTTTTTGGGGGGGGTGTTGGAAAGAATGGAGTGAGTCTTATTTATTTTATTTACTGATGTTTAGTCCTCTTCTGCCACCATAAACGTTTCTCAAAAGCCTTAATTACCAAAATGCATCAGCCCAGGGAATTGCTTGCAGCTTTAAAAAAATCATTAATAGTGGCCTTTGTTCCCTTTTGTTTCCCCAACACTTCCTTTGGCTACTAGACACTGTAATTTTATTTTTATTTTCCTCCCCACTCCCACCCCGCAAATGACTTTTTCTGGCTTCTACCATTTCCTACCCAATCTGCCAGAAGCATATTTGCCTTTCTCCTCTCTTGCGCCCCCGTCACTCAGCAGGACCTCCTGCCGCTCAGTCCCATTACCTCCAAGTCCCTAAGCCCGCCAGGTGCCCAGCCTGAGCGCCTCCACTTCCAAAGTTCAGCTCGTGCTGCGCTCATTCCTCGCCAGAGAAGTCCGAAGAGCAGCCCCGTTTCCAAGGGAGAAGCCCCGGCGCCCGCGCGCTGGCTCGCCGCCCCCTAGGCTACCTGGCCGCTGAGCACCGAGAGCGCAATCCGGAAGGGCTGCTTGGAATCCTCCGTCCCCCGAGCCTGAGGGTGTCTCAGAGTTAAGGAAAGCGGACTCTCCGCTTCGGATCTGGACCTGGTATGTACTGGGCAGCTTCCAACGGGTCGGCTGAGGGTCGGCTTCCACGCCCCCTGCTCATCGGCGACCCCCTTTTCCTGACGTTCGCCAGCGGCCCTAGTCTGAACC
>JANHFO010001391.1:212267-227524 GCA_032468095.1 Pareas carinatus | reverse complement strand
GGGGAATTCTGGGAGTTGAAGTCCACAAACCTTAAAGGGACCAAGGTTGGAGACCTCTGACCTAGAACATCAAAAAGATGCTCTCTGCATCCTAACATCATCACACCCATAATGTCAATGCAATGCTTGCATCACTCTTCAGCAGCTTCCTACATTTTCATGATGTATGTCACTTTATTCTTCTTTTCTCCACCATAAAAAATAATTGCTACGAACACATCCTGGCCATAATCTGTTTCAACTTCTTCCCTCCCGATGTCGCTATAGTGCAATAGACACAAGGACAATCTCTTCCCCCATGTCATCACTCTGTTAAACAACTAACTTCCACAACACTGTCAAACTACCTAGTAGGGCTGTATCACGATTATCCTTCGCATTTTCCTATTGCCTATTTGCTTATTTGTATGACAATCAGCTTGTTGCTTGTATCCTATAATCTATAGTAGCTGTTTTATTTAGTATCCTAGTATGACTTGTAGATTGCTTATCTAGAGTTCTACGACTGTTCTATGCCTATCACAAGAATGTATCTTATTTATTTCTTTACTTATTAAGATTTCTATACCGCCCTTCTCCCCGTGTAAAAGCAACATAAAATGACATAAACAGACATCACACAAAAAACAAAATTAAAACCAACTAAAAATAGATAATAATGGCTGAGATCAAATCAATAAAACCAATTTAAAACTAATTTAAAATTCAAAAATCAAAATTATATTGGGCAGGGAGGAGGTGCATGTCAGGCCAGCCCAGCCTGTGTAAACAAATGGGTTTTTAGTGCTCGTCGGAAGGCTCGAAGATCCACGATGGTTCGGATTTCTGTGGGGAGGTCGTTCCAGAGGGTGGGAGCAGCCACAGAGAAGGCTCTCCCCCTGGGGGTGGCCAGCCGACATTGTCTGGCCGATGGCACCCTGAGGAGGCCCTCTCTGTGGGAACGAACTGGTTGGTGGGAGGTTTTATTAAAATGGGTGCAGTTTTTCTTGATTATATTTTTAAGCTGGTCTATGATTAAGATTTGATTTGGTTTTCTTTAATGCCTGACTCATGTTTTCCAGAAGGCAGGTCTTATGTGTGCCTTCTATCCAAGTGCTTATAACTGCTTTAAAAAAGCAGTCAACCTGTGCTCAAAGGCACAGAGTTAGAAGTTGCAAGACTGCAAGAGGATTGTTCTGTTTGGAGAGAGAATGTCAGAAACAATGAGAATTTTGTCCTCCATTATTAATTGTCACAGATCTGTTTAGTTATCCCAGTTCACAATGTAAAATATAAGATTTTGATATGGAAATAAAGCACAAAACACCCTTCTATGTAATTTTAAAGAATGCTTCTCTATTTTTTCATCCTCCAGTAATCTAAAGCAAGGGTCCCCAACCTGTGGGCTGTGTCCCACCACCGGGCCGTAGCCTCTTGTCAACCAGACTGCACGAGTGGTGGGCTGTCACGCGCAAACCAGCACATGCATGCACCCGCCCCTCTCCTCCCACCCTGGGCCGCCAACCAAGAAAGTTTGGGGACCCCGATCTAAAGCCATCTAATAGAAGAAGCATAACCTCTTCAGATCAGATAATGTGCATTTTTTTCCAGAATACTAGGTTGCACCACTGGCTTTCTTTAGCTTACTTTAGATGTCGTATTATTCCTCAGCCATATCTTATTTATTAAACAGTTTTTTAAAAATATCACAAGGCTTTTCACCATATTAGATTCTTCTTTTTGCTATAGAGCTAATCTACACAAATAGATTGCTAAAAATATTTTCTTTCCAAAATATCATGGACCTATTACTTTTATTTATAGATATTTGACTTACTAACAAAATACCCTGGTGAGCATATAGTATTTTAATCTTTGGGTCTTTTAGTTACATTAATTCCATGTGTATCCCAGCCCATCATTTTAAAAATATTCCATATGAAGTTAGATACATTATTTATTTTGAATAAATGATTCCAAAAGAGCATAACAATTCAGCAGACTTGAAGATATGTTCATAACTTTAATCATGAGACCATGTAGAGTCACTCTACATAGTAATTATTTAAATATAAAATTTTTGTATTCATGCATGTTTCTGGGTATTTATCGAGTCTGACATTTTATTTTAATATATTTAGAAAAAAAATATTTTCCCTGGCGTTGAGAACACAGAACAGATTTGGAATAAAAGTGCTGCGTGATCAGAGAGCCTCCTACTGGCTATGCAGCAAATCCTTTTGAAATTATGCATTAGCACATGCATATATTCAAGCAAAACACTTACATTCTAATCGCCCTTTCTCCAGAAATGTTATTTTCAGCCACAGTCAGCCATAAAATATTCTGTGTCTTGGCTACCTTACAAATATTTTGTAGATTCAACAGTTTCTCATGCTCTTAGAGCACAGAAGAGAGACTTTCATATCCAGTTAAACAATCCCATGCCAAATATTTTAAACGGGTTCATATTTTGTATACCGTATTGGAATAAGAACAAACATTAAGAGGGTGAGGTAAAAGGGCTGTTAAAAAGATTGGCTTATTAGAAGCGAAACAATTTGAAGCATGACATATGTAAATAGCAAACATTTTCTTGGAAGTTTTGATAAAATTGCAAATGTAGGAGATAAAAGGGTATTTGTTTTTACAAAAAAATCCACCAAGCATTTGCAGTCTTTCATATCCTGACTGCACTATATGCCAAGATGGAAGCTGAATTGTCAAAGCATTCTGCTTCATCTGTACACTATAGACCAAACTGGGGCATTTTATGGACTCCAGGCAACATCTGGCCTTTGGCTGTCCCTATCCAGTCCAGGTGAGGTCAATTAGAAATTAGAAATGGAATGTAAATAAGTTTTTACTATGAATGCAATACAACTGCATGCTTTTATTTTGAAGCTGGCTTTTTTTAAAAAAAAAAAAAGTAGGTATACACGTGCCTACACACCTGCACAGTAATGTATTGGTCCTATTGGTCCAGCTCTCCACAGTCAGACCTAGTTTCTCATGTGGCCCCCTTGGGAAAATTAATTTCCCATCCCTGCTATAGACCATCATTTAAAAACAGGAATCACCATTTATTTATAATATTGTTTAGAGTCTACAATTCAAAATTCTTATTTTGCATAGTTCTGTAAAACTAGGTGAAAACAAGCTAAACATGTTTTAACTCACCTGCTTGTTGTTCTTTAAACATTCTTTCCAGTGAGCTGTTTCTCTTATATACTAATGCATTTCATGATTCTTGCCATTATAAAAAACTCTTGATGGCAGTTCGAGTGGCAAGTAGATGCATAGTAGGCTTCCTACTCCCTTTGACCCACTGCTGAAACTGAAATGTTTAACAGCTGATGCATATAATTTCCCTAAGAAAGGCCATCATAAGAATAAGAGCGGAAACATTTGGGGTTAGGTTAGGGTTTGGGAAAAAAATAACTTATTTTTGCACCTTCTCATATGTCCACTGTTAGGACATAAATTAAAAATGTTTTCTGTTTTGAAAACTAGCAAGTATCTTTAAAAGATTTTTTGTATCGCTGAAACAAGACAAAGGGCTACCTAAGCCTGAAATAGAAAATCTTTTTATGCAAAATATTGATTTGCAAAGAGAGCAGCTCATGACCAGCTTACTGACTTCATCCATTACATAATATAGAACACAGCATATTTTTCATCTCAACCTGAAATACAAGTACAGTGCTTCTTCAGTGCTGAGAAACTTTGCTATAGGCCTACTTAAGGATCTCTCTATAACAAAGTTTCTCAACACTAAAGGAGGCACCACCAAATAAGACCTACCTGTAATCTGCTGATTGGTTGAACACAATTAATCCTTAGGTTCTGTGATGCTACACAGCCATCTATAGTGTAGCAGGAAATCATTATATTAGGAGCCAGGATGGTGCAGTGGTTAAAAACAGCACTGCAAGCTATTTCTGCTGACTGCCATCTGGCATTAGCCATCAAGTTCAGCAGTTCAATTCTCATTGGTTCAAGGTTGACTCAGCCTTCCATCCTTCTGAGGTCAGTCAAATGAGGACCCAGATTGTTGGGGGCAATATGCTGACTGTGTAAACCGCTTAGAGAGGGCTGTAAAGCACTATTAAGCGGTATATAAGTCTAAATAATAAATAAATAAATACATTACATGAGGGGGGGAAATCAGTGTCTTTCTTAACTATTTTAAATGAGGTACTTTGAAAAAACATTCTTGGTCTCTTAATTCCATTTCTGAAATTAAGACAATAAACATTGTAAGCTGTCTAGTCACCTCATTTATTTAATAAATGAATAAAACAAACATTTAGAAAAATGAAAATAAAATCAAGCTTTCGCAGCAAAAAAATTGGGATTCAATCAGAATATTCTCTTATAATCAATGATCAAATTGGAATTCACTTTTTATGATAATTAAGTAAAACAAAACATTGTAAAAAATATGAAAACCACTAAAAATACCTAATTCAAGACTTACCAAAACGAATAACTATCACTAAATGCACTCTGATTGTCAAGTGTTCAAATCGTGATCACCATTGTGGGATCCTGCAACAGCTGCAAATTCAAAATTTGATTATAAATCTCCTTTTTCAGCATCGTTGTCACTTAGGTCACTGAAAGAACTGTTTGTTACACAAGGATTACCTGTAATCTGTTTTATTTCTGTTTGAGCTTTTTCATATCCAAGACAGATATTGTATGGAAAGTTCTTAAATTGGATTTTAATATAATTGACCATAATGGCATACAGTTATTTTATGAGCCAAAGAATCTAAAGGATTTTCCAAGAGGCTACTACCAAAAGCCAGTATCAAATGTCAGGAACACATTCAAGTTTCTAATAAACTCAGTCCTCTTTCTAGTTTAAATAAAGAACTGCAGACACATCTGGCATGTGAAATGGTAGCCTGGAATCTGTTGATTGGACAGATTTTAGTCACATTTGTGATAGCTGCAAATGTGCACTTCACAGAACAGGTAACTCCCAACCTTATCTCTGAAGAGTTTAATTGCATCCATGCATGACATGTCTATTTCTATTGCTGGTATTGAATTGTAAAATGGAACTAATTGTGCTTACCAGGATAGAGATCGCAGTTGGTTGGACTAGGACATTGAAGCTTCAAACAGAATTCCTAGATATTAAAATTACTTGTTTGATGCTGCAAATTTTCAAGCTGTGATGATGCATTAAGGATATATGTAATTATTCTATAACTTTAGTTTATTTTTAAGTTTATTCATTTGGAAACAGAATGCAAGAGCTTAGTGCCTACTTAGTAAATAGAAACAAGCATGCCAGTTTTCTATTCTGATCTTCACATGGAAACACCTGTTTGCACCGTAATGGTCCCTTAAGTGAAAGTTTTCAACTACCTCAACCCCTAGATAACAATTATGTGCTACTATTTACAATACAGTAAAACCTTGGGTTGCAAGGAACTTGGTCTGCGAGTGTTTTGCTAGATGAGCAAACATTTAAAATAAATTTTAATTTGATAAACGAGCGATGTCTTGCATTACAAATGTAGCAGAGCCCAGCTGGGGTCACCCAACAGCCAATCAGCTATTTGCAGAGGGAAGCCCAACCAGGCTCCACAAATGAGAACAGCCAATTAGCTGTTTTGCAGCAGAGGGAAGCCCCAGAGTCTAGCTGAGCACCAACCAACAGCCAAATCAGCTTGTTTTAAGGGTTCTTCCCAAGCCAGGAGATTATAGGAGATCATGGTGGTAGGATTGAAAAGATCTGAGCCACCTGCTGGAAAGAATGGGGTGGAGGCAGATTTTAATTATCTTTAGGTTTTTGTTAACATTATACTTTCGCTTTCTGGCTCAATCTGTTCAATTTTTGATTATTGGCAACATTTCTTTCAAAATGAATAGTAGCCAGCTGCTCCTTTATCTATGTTAATGAGCAACATTGTAGCTTTTGAGGTGCTCACTTTCTCTGCCGGCTTAGAGTCAAGAAAAAAATGTGTTTCTTTATACAGGAGTGTCTAGAGTGCAGTTCACTTGCTTTCTATTGTGGTTGAAGCTTTCTTGTTTTAGGGGCCATTTTGTTTCTAAAGTTTCAAATCAGCTGTTGGATACAAGGGGAAGCCCTCAGAGATCCAGTTGACTGGCACAAACCATGGGATGGAGAGGAAGGGAGGTTAAGGAGAGGGGAGAGCGGAAGGGAGAGCGAGGAGTCTTGTGAAATGAATCATCTGAGTTTCCATTATTTCTTATGGGAAAATTCGCTTTAATATATGAGTGCTTTGGATTACAAGCATGGTTCTGTAACCAATTATACTCGCAATTCAAGGTTTTACTGTACTTACTTTTCATGTATTATGTGCACAAAATGTTGGATTCAATAAATAGAAACAAAATTTTCTGCTAGACTTTTATTCTATTGCACAAGATATAACTTAAAAGATACCACTAAATAAAATTCCATTGAAATTTAAGGAAAGCATTTTTATAATAAAAGAATGGAATCGGTGGACCTCTCCCGTGCTGAATTATATTATAATAAAACTTTTTAAAGAATATTAACGTTTAACAAATACAACGTTGCTCTGGAATCATCCTGTGGAATTCTGTCAATATTTTAGCAACTGTGAATACTGAAAACTGTGTTGGCTAAAAAAGGAAAATATTTTAGTTAATTGTCAGGATTCCAGGTCTCATGAATACATATAAAAACATACAGTACAGTAGTGCTTAAAAGTTTGTGAACTCTTCGGAATTTTTAATATTTCTGCATAGATATGCCCTAAAACACTATCTGTTTTCCACATAAGTCCTAAAACTAGGTAAAAGAACTCAATTTAATGAATGAGTCAAAACATTATACTTGCTTATTTTTTTATTGGAGAGTGATTTAAAGCTACTTATTTGTATGTGGGAAATGTATATGAACCTCTAGGATTATCAGTATATTTGAAGGAGAAATTAAAAAACAGGTGTTTCAATTCATGGGATGATAATTAAGTATGAGTGTGCCCCCCCCTTATTTAAAGAACAGGATTCTGGGTGTGTGGAAAGTTGTCATGGCTCAAATAAAGGAGACACATAAAAAATAAAGCTGACATTGCTGCTTATCTACAATTCGCAAAAGACCACATAGGCAAGTCAGAAGTCTATTGAAATAATGCTTTGTGGAAAGATGAGACCAAAACAGAACTTTTGGGCTTGATTGAAAAGCATTGTGTTTGGCAAACTCTATATTGCAATGTAAGAAACTAATCAATGAATCATGGTAGTGGTAGCATCATGGTTTGAGCCTCCTTTATAATCTTCTGAACCAAGATAGTTTGCCACCATTGATGGCATTCTAAACTGTACCAGCAAATTCTTCAGGAAAATATCAGGATATTGTCTATAAACTGAAGCTCAGAAAAAAGTGGGTCATGCAGCAAAGACAATGACCACAAATACTCAAGTTGTATAACCAAAGAACGGTTAGAGAAGAAGGAAGTTAAAATCTGAAATGGCTAAGTCAAATTCCTAACCGTAATCCTATGGAAGAGATGTGGAAGAACCTGAAATGGACTATTTATGCAAAGAAGCTTACTATCCTTAAGCTAAAGGTGTTCTGTAAGGAGGAATGACCTAGAATTCCTCGAAGTCAATGTGCAAGATCAACAGTTATCGGAAACATTTAATTGCTGTTATTGTTTTCTAACTGGGACATACCAGTTACTGAAAAGCAAAGGTTTACTTAGTTTACCATACACAAACATGTAGCTTTGTATAATTTCTCTTAATAAATAAATAGGGGTTAGAGATTTGGGCTCATTTTTTTAATCGGGTTGTCTCGACCTAGTTTTACAGCTTGTGGGGAGAGCAGATCACATTTTAGTTCATATTTATACAGAAATCCTGAAAATCCAGAAAGGTCCGTCACATAAACAATCTTAACAAAATTTTATAAACACCCTCTCCTGAACTTCCTCACCCATGTCAAAATTTTACAAGCCTAATGTGGAATGGGTAGAAGAATCTTTGGGATCTTTTTGTATATGATGTAGGCATGGAAATATTTATGAAGGGGTGACTGGGATTGCTTTCTAAAAGAGTAAAAATATATGGTCATTAAATTTTCCTCACAAGCAAATAGTATGTTAGATACTCTTTAACTTCCTTACTATAAAATATATGGCTTTTAATGTTCTCATTCCATCTTATTTGTCAGTGAAAATATATGTCTTTCACAAACAGATTAGTTAAAAGCACAGAAACCAGTTTGTGCATTTCCGAGGATATTAATATATTGTATATTAATATTAGTAGTACATGTTTAAAATATTTTTTCCAAAAAAGCATTCAAGATTATTTTTCTGCATATAAACACAATGATATTGTACACAAAACACCTGCATAATATACAGTCNNNATATACAGTCATTTGAGCTGCAGGTACATAAATGTATCTTAGCAACACCAATGGGATCATTTTCATTGTATATACAGCTTATATTTTACAGAGTAGCTTGGACTGAAATTGTCATCTCACATTTCCTTCTATCAAACCCCCAAAACGTGTCACTAAATTTTACACTATCATTAACATTCTTTTAATAAATTTAATTTTAAAATCCTTCATAAAGTAAACATAGTTTTAAAAAACAATTCAGTATAAATCCAGTCCACAATTACCAGTTTTCCCTGGTTGGAAAAAGACAAGAGGGACCTGCTGATTTCTCCACTCATACTAATGTTTCAGGGAGCGCATCTGGATTGTCAGGTGATAAAATCTCCCAAATTTGCCATCGATCGCTTTGCCAGCCGTGCCAGTCTGCCTCTGACAAATGTTTATTGTTCTGCTCACTGTCTGGAAAGGAGTGTTTTCGTTCATTTTGGTTCTGTTGCTCCTCATGCTGGGTAGGTTGCTCAGGCACCCGAGTCATGATTCTCATTCCCTGGGGCCCAGATAAGGAGTCCGTCTTGTGAATTTTCCACAACGGATACCCCGTAGAAGACATGGCTGGCTGGAGGGATGAAATGCTGCTTTGTTTCGCTGTTTCAGGGTAAGGAGGGGGTGGCCTGTCTTTTCGAATTACTTCCGTGTGCCTTAGAGACGATGGCTTAAATGCAGTATGCAGACAAGTTGCATCTGAGTCATGCTCCATCAAGTTCTCTGTATATCTTACAGGTGAGTGAAGTCTTGAATCAGATTGGCTGGAATTCCTTCTACCTACTTCAATTTGTGGGGTGCTGCACACTCGAGACAGAGGGGGATGCAAACGGCAACCAGGAAGGGCAGCCGTTGTCTGACTTCTCTGGATGGCTTGTTTTTCATTGTCTCGCTCTGTATTGTTTTCCTGCCACTGAGGAGAAGACAATGACAGGTTCCCTTGAGAAAGGGAACATTGCCCTGGCCGCATGGAGCTGCTCTCATAGATGTCTCCATACGACCCTAAAAAAGCAAAAAAACAGAGATTAATCAAAAATACGTCAATTATACACTGTTTTTGAGATCATCTACAATGACATGGGCATTAGGATCTTACACCAGGCTTGGGAATGGTATCTAGAATTACTACTGATTACTCACATATACAAACACAACATTTCCATACAGATAGTCCTGGTCTATATTGCAAACTAGCTGTGCCTTGATTTGAATATCAGAATACCTGAAAGCTTGCAAAAAAACTCAAAGACCCACCCCTGTTTGTTGTGCAAAGTCCTGTGATACACAAACACAAAAATATTTAATGTGCTATAAACTTTTGTAACCATATGATTTATAAAGTTGATGACTTTGGGAGAAAGAGAATTAGCAGTTTTCTTCTAGTATAATACTATAATGAAATAGTGTTATTATATGAATAGTCAAATAAGATAATTATTCAACGCACAGAAACACAAACAATATATATACCTGTCACTCCCAACCCTTTGGAACCACTTTTCAGAGTTGAATGCCAGGTGCCCCAGATGTTAAAATAGTCCTCTGAACCATCTATAGGATTAGAAGGAATATGAATGTAGGTGATCCTAATATTTAACAGAAACATAAATCATAAAGAAGGCACAGCAGTGATAATTTTTGGGTTCTCGGTATTCTCTGAAGTTAGGTGTTTTGCTGCAGATGTACCATGCTAGGTAACATCATTGGTGTAAAGGGGACTGAAGCATCTTGCACTTTTAGTCTTGGTGTGGGAGGATTTCTTCCATGATAAGGGTACTTTAAAGAATTATCATGGAAGAAACCACACCTCACAGAAACTACCAAACTGAGAGAACAACCAAGAACCCAACAGTTCAACCCTAATTTAAATATATTCTCTAGTATTGGTAGTAGTCTTTGTTATAGTCGCCTACTAGAATTCTGCCAGTCAGAAAAATAGTTAAAATAATTAGTTGTTATTTCAAATATAGCATAATAAAAACATAAATAAGACTTGTCTGAAGGATAAAAGGGAGTCCTTGTTTCCTTATAGAATTTGTAATGTAAAAGGATATGAAATATGCACTCAATATCTCCTTCACCAGGGCACAATGTTAGCTCGTAAAGAATTTTTTAATATTTCCCCTTCAGGGCAGCTGTTCTGATTTTGGTACCCTTTGGAGTATAGAGCAATGGAGACAACTGAATGTAACTAAAAATAATATTGCTAACCTAAAAAAAAATGGGGATTGACTAGTTTAATTATGTCAGACTGTTTCAAATGGGTCTTCTCTAGCATTTTAAATGCAGAAAATGTTCAACCCTTTCCTTCTATCAGGATGGCTGTTCTTATGAACCCACAATTTTGAACTTTTTTCAGAGCTGTCCCTTTCTACAATAATTTATAATTATCTTCTAAGAGTCAATTGCCTAGACCCCCTGGGGAAAAAAACCAACACATTTAGCCAGGCATCAATACAAATGTCGAGTCCTTTGTGCTCTGAGTTTGATTGTTTGCTTACAGTTGTTTCATTACCCAACTAGGTAACATCATCGGTACAAATCAGTGTGTGGTTTTCTCCTTGGTAATTAATTATGGTATTGTTTTCTGCTTGGTTGTTTGTCTGGTGCTAATTCCTGCTTCTTTGGGTGTAGGCTACTGTGTTCTGGTCATTTTGTCTCCTTTGTAGATTTTTAAATTGTCTCTTTTGAATGGTGCATAAATGTGACTTAGCTCTATATTATTGATGACTGATTTGTCTGAATGTCAAGCTTCTAGAAATTGCCTAGCTTTTTGGATTTAGATTGGTCTAGAATGCTTCCAAAGTTGAAACTATGGTTGAATCTGTCCTTGTGTTATGAGACTAAGCAGGTTTCATCATTTCTTCAGATGGCTAGTTGGTGTTCATGAATACACTCTGCCAGTCTTCTGCTTGTCTATCTTACAAATGGCTGTTATAATCCTTACAATGTTTGTTGCATTGCTTTTTCTTCTTGCAGTAATTGGTATATTGATTTATTGAAAATGGAGAGCTTTAGTTGGTTTGTGTGCTATGATGATACTATGTGGTTAACAATAGTCTCCTGAGTGTTTCTAAGAGGTTTATGATGTGTGGTAGTGTGATTCTTTTTAGAGCTTTTAGATCCTGGAAAAACTTTTTTTAAAAAAGGATATAAATGTAATGTGAAACTTGCAAATCTTTATGTGGATGATTTCTATTGGCACTATGATATATTCTATTTTATTCAATTGCTATTATTTCTATATTACTATGCTAGTTACTATTATTATTTATTCTATTCTATTACTTTTACAATACTACACTTTATACAATTATTTATAGTAATGCTTTCTTCCTATAAATCTGGTTATGTCTTAAGCCTTAATTCGCCTTTTTGAAATTTCTTGTTTTTTTAATTTCTCTGCTAATAGCCAGCATGTAGAGTACTTGCAGCTTTTCACATTGTGTTTTGCTTTGTTGTGCCTCTATACTTCTTGGTCCTCTGAACCAGAGGTCTCCAACCTTGGTCCCTTTAAGGCTTGTGAACGTCAACTTCCAGAATTCCTCAGCCAGTTATGCTGGCTGAGGAATTCTGGGAGTTGAAGCCCACAAGTCTTAAAGGGACCAAGGTTGGAGACATCTGCTTGAACTATCATTCCCTTTGAAGGAAAAATCCCTTCTTTTATTCAGCTGCTTTTCTCTTGTTGCTACTGGTTGCAGAGAAAATGAAGGTCTCCTCCTCCACACTTGTTTCAAGATTTACTTTGCTGACCACTCTGCTGTGCTTATACTGGTAGGGGAGGATGGGTGCCTTCAATTTCTCTCATCGGCCTGCTCTTCCAGACTGTAGGCAGACAACCAGGGTCAGAGAGCAAAAGGGACTTCACAGTTTAACCCCGAGTTACTTGTATTCTCTTCCACTGGAATTAATACAAACCCAACATCCTCATTCCTACATGGGATCTTTTGGAATATAGTCTCTAAGAATTTAAATTGAATCTTTCCAGAGGGGTAAAGAAGCTATATGTCTAGTGAAGTAGAAGCATTGCATTGCCACCATTCATTTTTGTGCATTTTGAATTATATGATTTAATGTGACCTGCATTTGCTAGACCTATTAAAAACCATGCCCAAATACTTAAAAAATTTGATTAGTTCTATTGTCAGCTTAGGGATCCTGGGTTACTTTGCCAAAAATAATATCTTAGTTTTAGAATAGCTAATTTCAAGCACTTTCTGAGAACAATTAGTGCTAGGGCATGCAGACCTCATTTTAGTCCAACTGATATTTGTGGACAAAAACACTGTTTCATCAGCCTATTATAAAACTGCAATATACTTTTGTCGAGAGAAGTCAAGGCAGTCCAAGTTAGCCAAAGCTCTTGATATCAAGCTAAAATCTTAATGTGTCATAATCCAAGAACAGAAACAACAGCTAGGATCTAAACAATTTTAGCTTGATGTGAAGAACTTTTGCTACCTCAATGGATTTATTTCCAATACAGGCAATAAATCCTCATGTCATGACTCAATGAAACTCTCAGTGAAAGGGAGCATGAAATATTGGGACTTCCTTTCAAGCAAAATGGTTTTCTTTAGGCTCACAAAAATTTTCATTCTGTGATTGTTTCTGGCTCAAATACTCCTCAACTGAAAAATAAAAGATGTGATTTTTAAAAATTCAAAGATAAAATTTAAGATTAAAGAAAAAAGTGCAATATCTATAAATGAAAACATTTTCAAAGAATTAGAATTGATTTCATTTTTTTAAAAAAATTACATTTCTGCACTGATATTATGCAGGCAAGATATTGAGATGTTCAGATAGTAGAACACTAAAAATATGACAACCACAGGCATAATTATGCCAACATAATTCTAATTTAACAATCCATGGAATGTATTTTGTATTAGCAGGTTAGTAGACTTTGTACATCTGATTTGATGTACATATTCTGCACTTCTGAATAACTGAATTCTGAATCTTTTTAGTACAGTTGAAGAGCATTCTATATAAAGACCCTTTTTAATTGCAACAAAATAGTTTCACCTGGATGCAGATATTGATTGGATATTTATAAAATCTTATCAAACATTTTCAAAGAATGCTTTCTCAGCCAATCTTTGAATTAACATAAGAAACTTGCTGTTAGGGATTGCAATTTAAATTGATAAACTGCTTCTGTCCAACTCTAACCGTCTGACTCTATTCTGTCAAAGAAATCAATTCACTAAGAAAAACAGTATTTACAATAAAAATAATTTTACTATAGAAGAATATTCACAATGACATTAGAACCAATGAATGCTCATACTTATGGTATATGCTGATCATACCAAAGGAATTCTCTTTTGATTTTGGCTGAAAATTGTTCCCTAATGTGGACTGTTCTGCAACTTTATGTAACTTATCAGAAGTGAGGGATATATCTTCCTGCATTGCCAAAACTGATCTTTCAGACAGCACTGGAGAGTTGTTGTCATATGGTGATATATCGCCACTTGAGGTTCTGTTTGAATCTATGGAGGAATGTCTACCTTCTATGGAGAATGAACCTTCAGACTGAAGCATTTCAGGACTTCTGATAAAATGAAACATAAACAGGAGTTAATGAAATTTAACCCAGGTAAAGAACAGTGTATTTCAACAATATGTGAATAAAAAAAAACTAAAGATTACAGAAAATAGCTGCCTTAATAACAAACAGTTAGAGGAAGGGATTCAACACAATGTAGATGAAATTACTGTTAAATTATATTGAAGATTGTAATTAAAAAAAGAAAGCTTTAAAAACCTGTTGTAAGTCTGAGTGTAACACAGGAAGCGTTTTGGACATTATTGAATACAATATGATGAATTGAGGAAATATAATGAAAAAAGGTAACTGCAACAAACAATGACCACAGAACAAAGGAGAGTTGTTCAAATTATACCTTACCTTGAATAAATGTTGAACATTTTAATTCTTTCTCAAAAATATTTTTTTTCACAAAAATATTCCCTGATTAAGAATTTAAAATGGACATTCCATGTTCTATTTAGGATTTAACAAATAATCATTCACAGCAAGAACCTTGATTTCATTTTCAAATGATGGTTTAGTTTTAAATTAGTATGGAGATTAGGGATGAATTTCACCCTGACAAATCCAGTCATATTAGAAAGCATAAGAAGACTCCCAGAAATAGGCTGTCAGCACTGTGGTGTTATTAGAAAGCAGTGTTATAGATCGTTGTACTGTTTCATTGTGACTTAGCAGATAGTCTTCCAGTTAAAAGAAAAAATAGTGAGGTTATTAGCAAACGTAGGTGCAAGAAAGCGTTTTGATCAAGAGAAAAGTCTACGTAGAAAGTCACTATGCCCATTTTACAAGTAGCAGCTGAAGTTTGCTATACGACCAATTATTTCCACTGGTGGACATGTGCTCACTTCCCACTGCAGTTATAGTTTTTCATGTCAAGATTTGAAATCCATTATCAAGAATATTAAGATGGTTCCAAGACTTGTGTATCTCACTTTTTTTTTTGGTTCCAGCTTATCAGGAAAAACAACCCAGTATGAATATGTAGTCATCTCTTCAGATTGACACAGAAAAAAGAGGTGTCCTATGAATGTCATTTTCTTTTCATGGTGAATAAATTGTCCCTCTAATCTTCTAGCCAAATTCTTTCCCATGACTTCGCAGTTACAGCTGGAAACATGCTAGTATCAAAACATATAAAAATGATTCCTGGGCACTTCAATATTAATTAGGCATCTAAGAGGAGAACAAAACTTAAGTGACAATTCTGTCATTTTCAAACATATTTAATACTCTTGTTGAAACAAATAACACAATTACTGGTTCAATTACTGTGAATTACTGCAAATTGTCCCCAGTGATTTCTTG
>JANHFO010001391.1:175280-186915 GCA_032468095.1 Pareas carinatus | reverse complement strand
TGACTTTGAGATTGGACTGTGTTTGACTATTCTGAGTATAAAGGCTTTTTATACTTCACTGCAGTCTGTGCTTGTGTAATGCTGGCTTACACTGCTACTTGCTAGTACAGGCACTTTCGTTCTGTGCACAATTCTTACAACCAAGGAACCTGCTTGTGGTCAACATTGGTTATAAGTCAGGGGTGCCCTGACAGAAGTGACAGCAGTGCTGAAAAAAAAGTGACTCACGATCGTTTTTCGCACTTGCAACCGTTGCGGCATTCCCACAGTCATGTGATCAAGATTCACACATTTGGCAACCGATTCATATTTAGGTCAGCAGTAGCCTCCGAAGGTTATGTAATCCCCTCCATTGACAAGCAAAATCAATGGGGAAGCCAGCTTCACCGAGCAACCAGGGGACTAACAGAACAACCGCAGTGATTCAGCTTCCCAACTGTGGCAGGAAAGGTCGCAAAATGGGGCAAAGCTCATGTAAACAGCTGTCTCGTTTAGCAATATAAATTTTGGGGTTCAGTCGTGGTCCGTAAGCCGAGAATTATCTGTATTTCATTTTACAAAAGCAGATGGTTCCATGTGTAGGGAACATCTTCACAGTTGTCCAAAACGTCTCTGTGGCAAAGTTGTTCATTTTGTTTTTGCAAAGTTGTGTCCAAGTCTTCGAGACTCCATGGACCACAGCTCACCAGCCCTCTCTCCCTTCCTCCCTATCTATCCTCCATTGACTCTCAGTTTGCCCAAATTCATGTTCGTTGCTTCAATGACAATATCTGACCATCTCATCTTCTCCTTCAGCCTTCCATCTTTACAGTTATCCACGCATCCCTTTGAAGATGTTCTCAGGTGCCACCGACTTGTGGAGATGCAACACAAGGTGTTGTGAGGGTTCTTCTGATGTGATATCTTCTTGTGACTTCACCATCACAAGACTCATCAGAAGACCCTCACCTGAGGTGACTCACACCTGACCCTTCACTAGACCCATCACAAGACTTCACTTGACATGACCCATACCTGACCCCTCACAAGACCCATCCCAAGACCCTCACCTGATGTGACCCACACCTGACCCCTCACTAGACCCATCCCAAGACCCTCACCTGAGGTGACCCTCCCATCCCAAGACCTATTGACCACACAAGATCCTTATAAGCAGAAGAACATCAACATCCCCTAAATCCCGCTGGAGATGTTCCCTAGCCTGGTAACAAAACATTTGGAAACCAACTCCCGAGCTCAGAGAACGAAACTCCACCATTCGTTCCTCGCGTTTTCCCTGAAGTCAGGCTAGGGCTCATTTTCCAGGTAGGTCTTATTTTCGGGGAAAGCGGGCATTTGCGTGTTTGTCAGTTCCTTGATTTGAGGTATTGTCTACTTCTTGATTGTTGGTCTGATATTAATCTTGAAGTTCATCAATGCTCATCTCACTATTAATTGCTGGTGAGGAGGTGTTTTGATCTTGTTGTTTCTTTCTTGGCTTGTTGGTTGTCTATTTATGTACATATTGTTTGTGTCTATGTGTCCACTGATGGCTGATTTGTCAGAGCATCAAGCTTCTAAAAATCCCCTAGCGTGGTTCTGTTTTTTTACAGGACTACCTATATAAAAATCCTGTCCCTATAACCTGAAACCTGAATTCCTCCTCACAACTACAATTTTCTTTAGGACAATCCCCCCTTCCAATTCTGCCAACTGTCATTCTTTCTTCACATCTAGAGTATATCTCTAAGCAATGGGTCAAGGGTCCAATTTTATACAAGGCTGCTGTCCTAAAGTCCCCATCACAGTCTTGAGTCTCTCCAGTTAAAAGGATCACGCTGGAGAACCTTAAGAATACAGAATTAATAGAGTTGGAAGGGACTTGTAGGTCATCTAGTCTAACCCTCTGCTCAAACAGGAGATCCTCTACCATTTCAGACAAATGGCTTTCCCAATCTCTTCTTAAAAACTTCCAGTGTTGGAGCACTCACAACTTCTGAAGACAAGTCATTCGATTGATTGATTGTTCTCACTGTCAGGAAAGTTCTTCTTAGTTCTACGGTAGGTTGCTCTTCTCCTTGAATAGTTTCTATTCATTGCTTCTTGACAGCTTGAATAAACTTAGATAGGTGAGCTGCAAGTGAAATCTAGGATCATCCGTAATGAAATACTCTTGATTCTTGCAATGAGGGTGAGGAACTGTGATTAATTTAAACAATTATCCAGAACACAATCCGCTTGTTTGGCTTCAGATTCCTATTTAACCTCTTAAAACATGACTTAAACCAAGAAATAGGAGTGGTTGTTTTTTCAGGCGTGACGTTTTTCAATTATTGTTTTCGAAAGCAGGATGGGATGCCCTCCTAAGAGCATTAGATCGAATTGTTTGATCTGCTATTTCTAAATGCAACCCTCAGATGTCAGCACAGGTGGTTTTGTGTAGGAGAATCTTATTCCTTGCCAAACTTATCCTACTCCAAAATCTTAACTGCCTGTGGTTACAGCAATCACGTTCCATGTCGGATGTGACAAAGCTATTGAATTTCTGCTCCTCTCAACTTGAGTTTTTAAAGAAACAAAACCCTTTTATTTAATCATGGTCTCTATTAGAGGCTGCAAATTTTTTCAAAGAAAGGCAGTGAAGATTTTTTTAAAAGCTGCTATCTTTGTGGCTTAAAAACAGCCCCCAATTAATGCAGGGTTTTCCCACTGCAGTAGATGCTCTCTATAAGTGTCTGTGTTTCCGTTTTTTAAAAAACAGGTTGTACTAATTCCACGTTCAATTTTCTACAAAGTTAAGTTCATTCATGCATGTGCCTATATTCTTGTTATATGCAAAAAGGATGTAGAGAAGAAGAAAATATTTTACGAGATTAACGTCTACATGTTAAGAGGTAAGGGAAAACAAGATGTATTGGAAAGTTTTGATTTCACTAACGTTTTTAAATAAAAGTTTAGTGTTTTAAAATGGAGGGTATTAAAAAAAGGATCAAAGAACTTGAAAAATGTAGTGAATTTTGCTAATACAAATGGTGATGGTATATAAAGATTATTAAGCATAAATAGAAATTATGATATCTCCACTGCAAGGAAGACAAAACAGAAATGGCTAAATTGACTGTACTATATAAAAAGGAGCATATACTTGAATGGGCTTTTTATTAGAATTAGAATTAGAATTTATTGGCCAAGTGTGTCTGAACGCACAAGGAATTTCTCTCTGGTGTACATGCTCTGGAGTGAGCAGTGATGGCTAATCTTTTAGACACCGAGTGTCCGGATGAGTCATGGAAAATGAGTCGCGCCTTGTGACATCATCAACTGGCGCCACTACTCTCTTTCCAAGCATGCACATGGCCCATAACGTCACCGCCTGGCACCGCCACTCCTTTCTGAGCATGCTCAGCTCTGGGACGATGCCGGGGCAACTTGGCTCATGTGCCAGCAGAGAGGGATCTGCATGCCCGCTGTGGCACACATGCCATAGATTCGCCATCACTGCTCTATACCTACATACAGGCTATAATTGACAAACTGATTACAACCAGAAGACATATTCATAATCATAAAGTACATGCATCATGTCATGTACATGTGAGTTGCAATCGACAAACCGCAATCCTAATCATAAAATACATTCATAATCATAAAGTACAATCATCATTGTTGTGTATTGCAGTAATTGGTGCCAAGCGCCAACTGTCAAACTGATTAAAGTACTTAAGCACCCAATACACATTCCAGTTAGCTTTCAAAGTATCGAGTCTGCCCTGGGTCTGAAAGAAGCGGGGAAATCCTGGCTCCTGATTGGTTACAGCTGTGACCTGTCAGAAAATATAAAAGGGAAGCGCGGGCTTGCAAAGCTGCTTTTCTGTTGCTAGTGCTGTAAAGAGATAATTGCCTTGCAAATAAAAAGGAAGCCTCATCACTGCCTCCACTCACTACATAAATATCATCTCATCATGTTATAAAGTACAATCATCATGTCACAAAACATTTCATCATGTGATATATTTGAATATCACTTCTGGTTTTTGTCTTTGTGGTGGGAAAAAGATGAACTCCAATTTTGGTTTTGCTAATTAAATGAGATTTGTTGCAACAGACATGTATAACAGCAAAACGTTGAGGTTGTAATACTGTTATCTTAAACTGGGCTAGAGAGAGTCGAATAGTTTTTTCCCTCCCTTTTTTTCTTCTCCTATCCCTCACAATCTTCCTCCCTTCGATCTTTCAATTTTATTTTCTTCATATTTCATACATTGATAAAGACAATAAAAATCCTAATAAAAATGTATGTGCATATATTGAGCGTGATCTTGAAGATGTAAATAAGGAGGTAGGTAAATACATAACTGTTTTATGAACAGAGTGGGTTTTGGTGAGTGTGAATTTTGTAACCTTGCTGATTTTATTAGGTTATTCTCTGGGAATTTGTCGAGTGAATTAGGAAATTTCCTGTGATTTTGTAACCTTGCTGGTTTTATTAGGTTATTCTCTAGGTATTTGTCAATTGAATTAGGAAATTTCCTGTGATTTTTGCAACCTTGCTGATTTTATTCAGTTAATCTCTGGGTATTTGTCGAGTGAATTAGGAAATTTCCTGTGATTTTTGTAAGCTTGCTGATTTTATTCGGTTATTCTCTGGGAATTTGTTGATTGAATTAGGAAATTTCCTGTGATTTTGTAACCTTGCTGATTTTATTAGGTTATTGTTTAGGTATTTGTCGATTGAATTAGGAAATTTCCTGTGATTTTTGTAACCTTGCTGATTTTATTCAGTTATTCTCTTGGTATTTGTCGAGTGAATTAGGAAATTTCCTGTGATTTTTGTAACCTTGCTGATTTTATTCAGTTATTCTCTGGGTATTTGTCGAGTGAATTAGGAAATTTCCTGTGGTTTTATAACCTTGCTGATTTTATTTGGCTATTCTCTGAGTGTTTTCTGAGTTCGCCTCACATCACAGTGCTGTATTTCTAAGATGCTCGCAAGATTAACTGTCTTTTCCCCAGGGTTTGACACTGCAGGATAATTAAAAAGATTACTAATTATGCATTATCATGTGCAATCATTATGGCTAAATGGTTCTTGTTGGAGCGATTCCCTAGAACAGTGATGGCGAACCTATGGCACACGTGCCATAGCAGGCACCCAGGGCCCTCTCTGTTGGCACGCCAAGTTGCCCCAGCATCACCTCAGTACTGAGCATGCTCAGAGAGCAGCGGCCCCAGGTGATGATGTCACAGAGCCATGCACATGCTCAGAAAGAGAGTAGCGGCACCAGGCAAGTCACGACTCATTACCTGCGACTCGCCCAGGCATTCTGTGCATAAAAGATTACCCATCACTGCCCTAGAATACACGTAAGAATTTTCCCAGAAGAAATATATAGGTAGTCCTTGCCTTACAACTTGCGAACATTTAGGTTGCTAAGCAAGACATTTGTTAGATGAGTTTTGTCCCATATGATGACCTTTCTGTCCACAGTTGTTAAGTGAATCATTGAAGTTGTTCAGTTAGTCACACGGTTGTTAAGTGAATCTGGCTTTCCCCATTGACTTTGCTTGTCAGAAGGTCGCAAAAGGGGATCATGTGACCCCCCCAGGACGCTGCAACTGTTCTAAGTACAAGTCAGTTGTCAACTGTCTGAATTTTAATCACGTGACCATGGGGATGCTGCAACAGTCGTAAGTGTGAAAAATGGTCATAAGTCACTTTTTACAGTACCATTGAAACTTTGAATGGTCATTAAAGGAACTGTTGTAAATGGAGGACTGCCTGTGCTTTCATCGCTGAATCGCAATATTGTAAGTCAGTATTTCTCAACTTTAAGATGGGTGGACTTCAAGCGAGGCTGGGGAATTGTGGGAGTTGAAGTCCACCCGTTTCAAACTCACTGAGTTTGGGAAATATTGCAGTAAGCAGATGTTTATTTGTTTATTTATTTATTATTTAGACTTATGCACCGCTTAACAGTGCTTTACAATACTCTCTAAGCGGTTTACACAGTCAGCCTATTGCCCCAAACAATCTGGGTCCTCATTTGACCGACCTTGGAAGGATGGAAGGCTGAGTCAACCTTGAGCCAGTGAGAATCGAACTGCTGAACCTTTGATGGCAAATGGCAGATGGCAGTCAGCAGGAATAGACTACAGTGCTGCTTTTAACCACTGCACCATCCTGGCTCTTGTATTGCCTCCTTCTCGACCAACTGCAACTTCTAAGTATATTTCAAGAGTAGCCCCATATAAACTGCCTTGCACTTGTCTAAAACAGTTGCCTTTGGAGCTTAATATAAATATCAATTATAAATAAAATATGGTGAATGTCAAAGTGCCTTACACTGAACAGAACATGTACAAATAAATCATGATTATCTACCAAGAAGAATTCCATTAAATATTGTCCATATCCCTGGAGGTAGGTACGAGAAAAAAATCTACCAACTATCTTACAAGTTTCATTTTCTTGCCAACTCTTTCACCCAGAGGTTTTCCAGTAAAAACAATGGTTGAAAGGGCCTTCAGGGATTGATGCATAACTTCAATGCACAGAATAAAACCATCCCATTTTATTCTGAGAAGGAAAGTCGTCTGATTTGCATGCAACATAGCATGAGATTACATTACACTAAAGATGGAAGGAGGAGGGGGGAATTGGGTTTGAAAATAGTAACAACTTGTCTACTTGTTGATGAGGCCATAGAAGGAAGGAAGCTCACATAGAGGATGCTGGAAAATGTGAACTCATCCTTTAATTCATGTATACAAAGAAGCACAATGTTTTTTTTACCCTCCCTGGTGTTTTGCAAAAAAGACAATCTTCGGAGCAATCTTCTTTACTGTTCAGTACTTTCAAATTATTCTAGAAAAAAACAAAAACCTTCGTATGTTTTCATCTTGCTTGCCAGCTGCTAGCCAATAAATGGAACTCATAGGAAGTAGAAGAAATGGCCTGAGGCAAGACAGCTGAGGCTGGAATGTGGCACTGCTGATGGTGCTGGAGTTTGAATGAAATGAAACTGGTATTTGAGCATAATAGGTTCACCTAAAGAAGACAAGATATATATCCAGAAAAAAATGAAGTGGGACTATCGGGAGCATAATGAATCACACAGGATTGACAAAAATGAAGCGAAGTCAGCCAAGAGCAGAGCTGTGGGCAAGCAAAGGAGAAACAGTTTATATTTCAAGAAAAAAGGTGAAGTGCACTTCCAAGTATCTTATCCACATGGAAATTCTAAGAAAGAAACATTGCTGTAACATGAACTGGTGAACTAAGAAAATACTCGGAAAATACTTGTAAAGAGGCTATGAAAATGAAAGCCATTTAGAGGGGAGGACTAAAAGAATAATGCAGTACTTAAAGGAATCAGAAATAAAACATTGTATATCGTTTATCATCAGTCTGCCAACTCTTAACAAACCTGCCTTTGCAAACTGTGCCTTCACACCCTAAAACACCATAAAACTATTGTTAAATATGATGCAGAGCTGATTTTTTTTCTATCTCTCTTTATCAACCTATTTGAGAAATTACTGGAATTTAATATATATTTTTGGAGTGCATTGATATAACCTCTAAGCATAATTAAAATATATAGTTGTTATACTGTCCTAGCTTTTTGTACCTGTGCTCTGCTACAGGTTTTTTTAAAAATTCTGCATCCTTCCTTTTCTATTTCTCCTCTTTGTCACCCTCTTTCACCCTCTCCCCCTTCACCTCTTTCTCTCTCCCTTTCACCCTGTCTCTCCCCCTCCCTCTCTCTTTCTCCTCTTTGTCACCCTCTCTCCTTCCTCCTCTCTTTCTCCTTTCTCTCTGTCCCTCTTTCATCCTCTCTCCTCTCTCCCTCTTTATCTATCTGTCTTTGCTCTCTCATACCTTCTTTGACCTGCTCCTCCCCCTCTTTCTCTCTCTCTTTCTCCTTCTTCTCTCTCTCCCTGTCCCAGCTTCTCCATCTCCATCCCCCCTCCCCTTTCTGTCTTTCTCCTTCTTTACTTCTCTCAGCTTCACACACACACACACACACACACAGAGAGAGAGAGAGAGAGAGAGAGAGAGAAAGATAGACAGACACAAATACAGAGACCCCGCACGCAGGCCACTTCCGATGGCGGCTGCAGCCCTGGCTTCTCCTTGCAGGCTGGGGGATCCGGTCCGGCTGCAGGTGGGACTCTTGGGCGCTGCTACTCTGCTGTTCCGAATAGCCCGTGGAGGCCAGACTCACGCTCCCTTTCAGCACCTCCCAAGCAGGAAGCTGTTGCCGTCCGCTCGTCCCTGCAAGCTGGGGGAGCCGATCTGGTTTCAAGTGGGTCTCTCGGGCGCCTGTCTGCTGCTCTGGGCAGCCCATAAACACCGGACTCGTGCTCCATTTCGTCCCCTCCCAAGCGGGTGGGCAGGGGCGCTGACAGCGAGGTGAGCTGGGCGAGACTCTTATACCGGAGATGGGCAGCCTGCTCCACTCCTGCACCAGTCCAGCCTTTGCCGGCAGCCATGGCAGCCTGCTTCCTCCTCCATCTGAGCTTAGCCTTTTGCCGCCAGCGGCCCTCTCCCCCCGCCTAGCATTTTGCTAGTGCCAGCAACAGCCTGCTCCAATCTGCAGCAGCCCGAACAAAGGGGCTTGTAGACAGTCACTGCCCCCTGTCTCTTCGGCTCCATCTCCAGCATGACCCCCACCCCTTTTTCATCCTTGGTCTCCTTCCTTCCTACTTCCCCCGAAGAATCTGAAGGCGACTAATGAGATGGAGGTGAGCGGGCAAAAAGACCACGTCTCAAAGGGTGTGTTACACGTTGACAGATATCACGGATATCCCCACCTCGGGAGTGTGGGCGCCTTCTTTATCGATGCAATGGTGCTGCTGAAGAAAACAAACTTTCCTATAAGGTAAAGGGGCAGTTCTCTTGGGTAGGAGAGAGAGGGGAGAAAGCTGAGGCTCGCTCTGGTTTTATTGACCTGCGGGTGGGGGAAATACTTTGGAGGACCTCCGATAACACCGCTGCCCAGCTGATTTAGCACTCAGCTCATTGGCAGGTGAGGTTGGGGAGCACTGTGACTCACAACGTACTCCCCCACAGCACTACCTTTATTTTTGGCAGACCGTTCTCCCTGTGCCTGCAGGTACTGCGCAGCCTTAAAAGTATTGTGGCCAGGCGTCCAGCAAGCCACCATGCTGCTGGTAAACTCTGCTATCTTCTGGAGTGGGTGAAGTAAGTAAGTGCATGTGCAGTTGTTCCATTGTTCGTGTAAGCGCATGCGCAGTGGGTTTTTTTCAAAAAATGTTAAATAACTCTGTTAAAAATTAATATTCAGAAAAATCGATCATTAGTGAGCGTCTAGTTGGCAAGACCCAGGTGTATAGCTAGTTTCATCTTTCTAGTGTTAATGGTGTTAGGGATATCGTGATGAGTCAGATAGGTAGTCAGTCAGTGAGTCTATAAATGAATAAATGAATCGTTTT
Source organism: Pareas carinatus (assembly GCA_032468095.1). Classification (NCBI taxonomy): domain Eukaryota; kingdom Metazoa; phylum Chordata; class Lepidosauria; order Squamata; family Pareidae; genus Pareas; species Pareas carinatus. Next base: position 177,477 of record JANHFO010001391.1, on the reverse strand, counting down.
TGAGAAATATATATACAGATATACTAGACAATTCATTTTCAGATCAGGTAAGATTTTTACATCTCTCACAAACTACCCATTCTACTTTAAGAAAGCGCCTATCACTTAACAGAATACTTCCAATGGATTAAAAAGCATTCTTAATTGTATGTCAATTTCTCTTCTGTAACTCTGCAGCCAAGCAGTTACACTGTGATAGGTAAGCATGCTAATTTATCTATTCAATTAAATTAGAAATAGGGACATGATGACATATTCCAGAATCTGAAATAATCATAATTCAATATGGGCCTGACCAGGTTTGTACTTATGTCAGAAGCACCAAGGCACTTCCACATTGAAAGGATTAGCTGATGACATCACTGTTGCCCAGGAGACACCAGTTGGGGACTCCTTTCATGTCCCTGGCAAGAACTGTAGCAAAGGATAAGAGAACTCATCCTGCCCCATGGCAGTACTCAGGTCTTGAACACGGACTTGCTAACCACCTAACCACAAGACCCATTGTGCTCCTACTGATTAAATATAACTGTAATAAATAATATCTGATTAGCAGTTTTTCTAACTGTATTTAGAGAGTACATTTTTAGGATTACAGGTAGTCCTCAACTTATAACCAATCATTTAATGACCATTCAGAAGTATGACAGGTCAGAATTAATACTTTGTGCCCAATATAACAAAAAAAGTATGACCCATAAAGCACACATACTCTCACAGTCACGTGAACATATTTTGGGCGCTTGGCAACCAGCTCACCTTTATGACTAGCTGCAACATCCTCTGATCATGTGATCGTTATTCCAGCAAAAACCCTACTCACTCAGAAGAATAAGTACGTACTTATGACTATGGTGCTTGTTTAACCTCAAAAAACCTCCTTAAATCATGTCATATAGGTGCTCTGACGTACACCTATTATGACGTACAAAGAGTCCCAATTGAATTCATAAGTCAAGGACAACCTGTAGTCGAATCACAGTTTATAAAAAAAAACTTTGTTTTTTTAATCAGGAGTATCAATAACATGTTAGGATAAGGAACCAGCTGAAAACTTTGTTTTAAAAGTTGGGCAAAAAACATTTATCGGTAAAGCTGGCATTTTCCACATTGGGTTAATATTATTTTTATTTTTTAAAAAAATCACTAATATATTATTGCTAATATATATTCTATATATTAGTCTTCTCAATTGTCATACCTCTAGTAATGTTGGATTACAATTCTAAGAATACCATATCAAATTTCACAGAATCATGGATACTAGTTAGTTAAAACAGATGTTAGGGAATCAAGCTTGTAGAAGCTGAAATAAATGATGTGTGAGAGAGATCAAGATATCAAAACTAATATATGTAAATTAACTAAAAAGTAAACCATATTCCATATGTCAGTTTATGTACATCCATACTTTTAATATTTTCAAAATATTAATATTTTTTCAAACCTTTATCTTTGTTTTTTTCTTTTCCAAGGGAATCCAGTTTCTTTCTCAATGATTTCTTCCTCTTTTGTCCATCTGGAACATAAAAGCAATAAATGTTAGCAAGTGCACAAACTGTTGTCAGCATGAGGTGTCAAATTTAATTTATTAAGTGTCAGATAATATATGAACCATTTTAACTATCTGAAATAATGGGCTGGTACCTAGAAAAATATGTCTTTTGTATATTTGCTTTTAATATTCTATAAATCTCATAGTAAGCTTGAAAATAAACATGTTCATTGTAAAAACTATTAGTGATTTATAATAAAAATGTTCATATCTCCTTGAGAATTAAGCCTTGAAGACTTATACTTCATGATGTACAGGTTATTCTCTTAACAGTGGAAGTCATGCTAGCTAATGTTTTATTTTCATAAATAAAGATTTATAAAAGATATTTTATAATAGAATGTTCTAGTATGATTAAGAAACTTAAACTGCTTTAACATATCATCTTAGCATACAAATTGTAAAGTAGAACTCCACTAATTTTTTAGGTGATTAAACAGATATTTGTTCAACTTGAAAACTTGTTTGCCTCAACTTGCCATTAAGAGGTAGACCTGTAACTGAACTATGCTACTTTAAATTGCAGATTGGTTTGAATGCTTTTGCATTCAATAAAAATGTGAATATAAAAAGAAAAAAGTACATCACTTCTTCTTCATGACAGGTCTCATGTGGCTTACAATAAAAGAGTTCCCATTAATT
>JANHFO010001391.1:148892-159350 GCA_032468095.1 Pareas carinatus | reverse complement strand
CAAAATATGGGATATGTGGGGAAGGGAATGGAAAGGGGAGAGGGAGTCGGGAGGGGAAAGGGGGGAATGGGTGGTGTACAGATAAATTTGAATAACTAACATAAAACTTTACCAATATTTACAAAGTTATGGGGTGTGGGGGAAAGGGAATGGGAAGAGGGGGAGGGAGTAGGGAAGGGGGGGAATTGGCCGCCTGCCATCTATTTGGGAAAAAGCAACAAAATACTTCTGTTATATTGCCATGAAAATGGCATGAATGTGTCTGTGCAGTCTCTAGGAAATCAAGTTCTACTTGAAGGAAAAATTATGTTTATAAGTAATAGAAATAATGTAATAATGTAATAATAAATATAATAAAAATAAGACAATTTGGAAAAACCATTAATGAAAGCAAGTATTAAATCTGCCATCAGCTCAGCCAACTCAGGCAATTTAAAGAAACGAAATATATCTTAATCAATGCATACATAATGAAAGACTGCATACTTTAACCATAATATTCACTTCCATGTGTGTTTTGATGTCTCAAAATATATGATACAACAGATATTTAAATGTGAAGGCTGATTGGTTGCTCCCTATGAAAAAAACTGTTTAAATATGAGCCAAACAATGAAAAAGTCCTTGAACTATCAAGACTTTTGAAGCAAACCACCCAACTGACTTATTCAAGGTAAGTTATTCATTTTCTGAAGTTATTGTTCATTTTCATTATTTTCAGAATAAAACTGGATTCAAACCAAGACATATATACATAGAGCTAACATAGAAGTGCAGTTTTTCTTCTGAAATGGCAAAAAATGAATCAACTGGTATTTGGATATTTAAACATATTTCTCAGTATTGTTTATTTTATGTTTAAAATAAAGAATCTAATAAGAGCACTCAGTTTCTAAAACAATTCCTGAATTCTAAAAGTTTCTGAATTTCAATAATACTTAAATTCACATTGTGGGAGTTCTCAAAATTTGCTTTTTCTTTATTGACATTTCTTTATTCATCCTTGGAATTTAATAAAGTCCTACCTTATTTCACATATTTTCCTTATTGTTTTCAACGATCAGGCAGGCTTTAGTTTAAAGTAGCATTATCAGCAAGCTATCTCAAGTAAAATTTAATACAATATATTTTGTGGGTTTGTGAATTAGCAAAAAAACTGCAGATAATTTACATTTTATGCTTTAATTTATAGAACCTGTATAAACATATTCCACAAGCAAGTTCAAAGGCAGGCAGACCATCCTAATAATTTTTCTTACTAGATGCCATCGAAATATTCATTTTGTTTATTCAATACCTTCACTTTAACGTCAGTAGTGACAAAATGATGTATTGGTTTGTATGTCCTAGGCAATTTTTTTCAGAAATAAAATTGAATTCAGAAAAAATGTACGGAATTTTTAGGATGTGAAATATACTACAAATAGTCTTCTGTATTTAAAATGACCTGAGAATGTGTTGCTTTTGTTTTAAGTTAAGAAAACATGCTGTATTATCATGCCAAGATACAACTGCAGAAAAAGTCACTATATTTGTCTTTTTCAATGAACCTAATAAACTAAGCACTTGAAGGTTTATTAGTTTCAGTGGAAAGTGATATTTTCCTGTTACAACTACAATCATTGACATTCTACAAAGATAAAATATTCCTCTTTACCTTAGTAATTAAAAGTATTAAGAATACACTGAGGAAATATAAAAATAGATATTTTAGGCTTCATGCTATCATGAGTCAAAAATATTTCTTTTTTTTTATACTATAGGATTTTCCATGAGAAAGATGGAGAGCTGGACTTTGGTTATGTGCCTTTTAAGTTCTGCATTCGCAATTCCAGTAAGTCTTATTAAGTAATCTCAAATTATTAAATTAACAAGCTTATGACAAGTGAAAATGCATGAAATAATTACAAAGAATTCTCAGGTTTAACATCTCCTACCTAATTTGGGAATAGAAAATATGGTGCACCTTCCAAATTTATAAATATCAGTCACTTATTTTATATAGGCTCTTTTTTAAGATGGTCAGAGCTGCTTCAAACAGAAGTTTCAGAATTGTTTGAAACAGTAGTTCTGAGTTACCTGCCATCTTCAGTCACTAGATAATTTTAGCCTACTCTAGACTAATAAAGATTGTGTCTGGAAATGAGTGCTTCACTATTCACCGAACTCCCCCCTAAAAAAATATATGACTAGTTACAATACTATTAGCTGATAAAGGGGATAAGGTTGGACACAGCAGAAGAGTGTATCAGGAATGTCTGTAGTATCTAAAATGAACAAAAGTTGGGGAGATGGGGATTGGGACAAACCAAGAGAAGAGGAGAGATTAGCAGAAAGAAAGGTTGGTCTTTGGAAAGCTCAGAAAGAAAAGGGGAGTGTATTCTTGCATATAAAGAATAAAATTAATCAATGGTGGAGTTGTGCTGAGAAGACTGTGGCGAGGGGGAATATTAGCACTGGTGTTAACCTACAGTAAAATCTGTATATTTCCTCCTTTATATACTTATATTTTGAGACTGTATATTTCTTGTTTTATATCCCCATATATTGGGATTCATACCTTGTTTCTATACTGACTGTGATTTCAGACAAGTTGTTTCATTTTTAACTATCAGAAATAGGGCTTTATATCCAATCATTCTTACTAGGATATTGAATTTATAAAGGGGAAATCTTAACAATCACGGCATTGGAAGAGGCCAACCTGCCCCTCAGTGCAGAAGCCAGTGGAAAACACACCAAGAAGACAGCTGTTCAGTCTCCCCTTGAACATAACCAGTGAATGTTAGCCCATCACCTCTGAGGAATTGATTCCTATAAAATGGCTCCTACATTTAGGATCCCCCTCCCCTAACACTCAATTAGAATTTGCCTTCCTGTAACTTAATCCTATTGCTCTGGGTCTTGCATATTGGAATGCAAAGAACATTCCAGATTGTATTAGTCTCTTTAAATTAATTCATTTGTTCTATTTGTTTAATTTATTAAAATCATTCTGAAATTTAGTTTTGTCTTCTAGGATAATGACAGTTTGTCCAGTGTCATGTGATATTTTTTCATACAAATCATTAATCATATCATCTTACAGAATAACAGAGCTGGAAGGGAACTTGAGGTCTTCTAGTTCAAGCCCCAGCTCAGGCTGGAAGCCCCATACCATTTCAGAGAAATCTTTACAGTCTACTCATTTAATCTGTAGCACACAAGTTGATATTTCTCTCCATCCACTGAGGAGCCATTCATGGGCACCCATGTACTATTTTTCAAACAAGCCATATACCTACTTAATTGTTCCTTGTATCTTGGTAATACAGGTAGTCCTCCACTTATAACCACAATTGAGCCCAAAATTCCTGTTGCTAAGCCAGACAGTTGTTAAGTGAATTTTGCCCCATTTTATGATCTTCCTTTCCACAGTTGTTAAGTGAGCAACATCAGCTGTTGACTTAGTACTACAGTTGCTAATTGAATCTGGCTTCTCCATTGACTCTGCTTTTCAGAGGGTCACAAAAGGTAAACACATGATCCCAGGATATTGCAACCGTCATAAATATGAATCAGTTGCCAAACATCTGGATGTTGAACACATGACCATGGGAATGCTGCAACGGTCCTAAATGTGAAAAACTGTCATAAGACACTTTTTCCAGGGCCGTTGTAACTTCAAATGGTCACTAAACAAACTGTTGTAAGTTGAGGACTACCTGTATGTACATGATATTTTTCAAATGCTTTATGAAATACAGCATGCATGGTATTTCCTCAATTTACTAAAATATTTGATTGGTATTCCCTCAATCTATTAAAAACATTACTCAGTCAAAAAACAAGGTAAGGTTGGTCTCAAAATCCTTCTCTCAATAAATCATTGCATTCTAGAAACTTTCAAGGTGATTACAAATCAACCATTCTTTTTGATATCTATGCAGAACCAAAATGGAAACTCCTTTTCCCACTTTTAATGCTAAGAATATTCTGCAATCACCTCACAATGCATCTGTTCCGTAGAATTTGTTAAAGATAAAGACATAAAGGCTCAGCCATATCAACAGCAAGTTATTTCAGTACCCTGGGAGATAATTCATCTGGTCCTAGAGATTTAAACTCATCCAAAGTAAACAGACATTCTTTGATCATGTTTCTATCAATTTCAGGCTTTAATTTTGCTGCTTTATCTTGCTCTTCACAGTTGCCTGGTGGAAAATTTACCCTCCATATCAGCCTCCTTGCAGCTGCCTAAAACCCAAAGTGATGTTTTTACAAGCAAGTTTCTCAAAGATATCTCTTTATCAAAGATTTAGTGAGATGAATTTTTCCCATTTGGGACCAATACATCTCTGTGTACATAAGAGTGGAGCCTTTCTGATTTTCTTTCTAATAGCTTTCCTGTGATCTGGCTAGGAGACAGGATTTTTTCTTTATAAAGAAGATTTAACTCCACTATTTACATAATCGTATCTTGAATGCGGGAACCAACTATTACAGTTTTGTTACAGAAAACTAAGTCAAAGTATGAATTGAATATGTCTCCCATTCTCTATTTTCTTTCATCATTTTGCTTCTTAACTCAAAACCAGGCATTATTTTGAACAGATTTGAGAAATAAATCTGTTTATCAACATTTTGGTTTCAGTTTTCTTGATGCTACCTCTAAAGTTCTAGTTGCTATATATGTATGGTAATCTCTCCCACTTCTAATATACTATATTGCTTTTTCTTTTCATAAAAGAACATTTTGTTCCACTTCTTTCTGCCATCTTATGCTCATGTTTCAAAAAATTATTAATTTTGCTAGAAACTCACATCCCATAGATCGTTATTGTACTAGATTCTCCTACCTTGAACTCGTGCATTTCACTGAAACGAGTTCATTAAGATATACTTTTTTGAGAGTCAAGAATTTCAGCTATAATCTATTTTATTTTCTGTTTAAATAAAGAACTTCCACATTACATGGTGAATCTTCTTCAATACTGCTGCTGCTAGCACTTCCTTACCTAATGGCTAATGTCAAGCAAGGGACAGCAAACCACATTTTGCGTTCATATTGCTTCTGTTCCACTTAAAGAATGCATTCTTCAATCTTGTTTATTTGAACAAATTGTATCTTTCAAATACAATTTCCATTTGAATTTCCTTCAACTGCTAACCTACACTGATAAGAGTTATCTCATCAGGTCTCATTTCTTTATATTAAATCATATTTTCCTTCCTAAATTAAAAATCCATTTTGTTTGTTTCTTATTCTCTGAGCATTACTCTATAAAGAATAATGATTGGGAACTGTATAAGCCTTGACTGATTCAACAGCCCACCACCTTCACGGCACTATTACATATTTCTATAGTGCACAAGCTTTTATTTAAGGATTTTCCTTCTGAGTTTTCATCTCAATCGCCAAAGTTCATTTTAAATATCTTTTATTCAAGTTTGAAATACTATAATTGAACATTGCTTTTTTTACAATTTACAATTTAAGATAGTAACTTTACCTTTCTCGGGTGCTTAATTTAAAGTATCCTACATATATACATTTAAAGCAGTGCAGACTTTGGTTTTATTATTTCATAAAATGAAGAATACAGTTATCTCAGTTTACTCATTCCACTAAAGTTCCAGATATACTTACTGATTGATGTGTTAAAAATTGAAATAGGCTCTCTCTTACACTGCAAATATGTCATTTTTTTCAGCTACCACAACATCCTGGTTATATCAATTTCAGTTACGAGGTAAAAACTTTTTAATATTTTGTTTCACTTGTATTCAGTAAAAGACTAGAGAGCATAGGATTACTCCAAGTTAAGTCTATGGTTTTTTTTCAATTGACTTGATAACTTCTAAGCAAGTAAGAATACAGTGAATTTATTCAACCTTACCTTCAGGTAAAATGATCAAGTGCAAGATATGCTGAATTTTTTACTGTTTATGCTGGGAAACAAGGAGTGATTCATGAAGTTTATGCTAAACACTCTGTGTTCAAAGTATCCTAAGAATTAAAACAGTATTTCAGAGTATTACCTGCTCCTGAAACAAAACACAGCACAGTACATAGTTTTGTCTCAAGCTTCAAATAAAATCTTGGAGCAATGAAATCCAAAATTTTAGTTTACGTATCACCTGTGATTGAGTTGACTAATCTGTTTTTTTTAAAAAGTGTTTGAAGCCATGCAGATTTGCAGATGGCACATGTTCTATTGCTGTTTCCACTCGCTGAACTTAGTCAAAGAGATTAGGAAAGCAGATTTTCAGACAAAGAGGCTAAGCTTTTTATGAGTCAGGCGACAGGTACCATGGAATATTTCCCCTTCTTTTTGGGGGGGAGGGGGAGAAGTTAGGATTTAAAAAAAAAAACAGATTTGATTCTATTTCCGATTACTCCCATGACGGAATACCTCAAAATGTTCCTAATTAGTTCCAGTGGAATATGGAATTGAAGCCATTTTGAGTTTTATTCACTCAGTATCCCACTTCAAACATTCTGAAAAACATTCCAACTATCTTGTCTTATCCTGAATTTAATTTGTGTACACCTATCAGCTGAGCAAGATCAAAGCAAGACTTACAGATATCAGTACTTCAGTAAGGTAATTTATGTCAGTTTTAGGAATAAATAAAGAATCTTGAAAACTGTAAGATTTCCAATCTTCATTTATCAATGAGTTCATTAAAGTGGAGTGTCTAATAACATTTTGAATAGTCTTCCTACTCCTTAAGATTGTAGCCACCTGGATTAAATGCTGTTTATGAATAAGCTACCAATGCATTCCCCACCTATCTCTTAGTTGTTTATATCTAACATTCCTTCCATTACCAGAGTTTCCACAATCTCTCACTTTATCCATAGGCTATTGTAACTGGAAATAAAACACGATAAAGAAATAGACTTTGTTCGAGCAATGCAACAGTCGCTTTTTAGTCATTTTTATACAAAAGGAAAATAATTAACCAATACCTTGGCACGTACAATACTGGTTTTAATTAAAAGGAGTTCAGTATTCATTTGGAAAGGAAAAATAATGGAATCTAACTTAGTATTAGATATAAAACACTGGCAATACTGTAATGCTCTCTACATGGGGCTCACCTTGGGGCACATCCGGAGGCTTCAGCTGGTCCAGAAGGGAGCCGCGCGGGGGATTGTGGGAGCAAGTAGGTGCTCCCATGTTACACCTCTCCTGAGTGAGCTGCACTGGCTTCCAGTGGCCTTCCGGGTGCGCTTCAAGGTGTTGGTTAGCACCTTTAAAGCTCTCCATGGTTTAGGACCCAGGTACCTACAAGAACGCCTTCTACCAGCAAATACCTCCCACCGATCAGTTCCGCTCCCACAGAGAGGGCCTCCTCGGAGTGCTGTCAGCCAGACAATGTCGGCTGTCGACCCCCAGGGGGAGAGCCTTCTCTGTGGCGGTACCCACCCTCTGGAATGACCTTCCCCCTGAGATTCGCTCTATATCTAACCTCTTTGTGTTCCGTCGTGCCCTGAAAACATATCTCTTTATGCAAGCCGGGCTATTCTAGCCCCCATCCTTTTTATCATAACAAATTTTTATTGGCTTTTAAGTTGTTTTTATATTGGCTTTTAAAATTTTACAGCCCCATGTTATTATAATTGTTTTAATATATTTTAACTTGTGTTGCAATTTGTTTTGTATGTGATGTCTTGTTTGTATTTTAGCTGGCTGTAAACCGCCCTGAGTCCATCAGGAGAAGGGTGGTATATAAATGTAATAAAATAAAAATGAAATGAAATGAAATGAAATGAATGTATGTGTACATAACTAGTTATAAGTGTGTTTGACATTATTTGAACCTTTGCCAAGCCAATACTCTTCCCAACAAATGATTCTACCTCGGTTTACTTATAGAAGTGGCATTTATATCTAGAATACATAATTATGAGTTATAAAGTACAGAGTTTATTTATTACATTTCCATATGCAAAAAGCAATTCCATAAGAATCTATAGGAAATGAAATTAATTATGGACTTGTATTTAGTAGCACTCAGCCAAAAATCCATTACTTCATCTTGCTATTTTCACATTGCTCCTTCTCTTGATTATTTTTGGGACAGCCATGCAAACTGTTTATTCATGTAGTAAGTCTATTCTCATTGTGTAATTCTTCTTTCTGCTTTTAGCCACTGTACTGTTTCTCCCCCCTCCTGCTTTGTTTCGTCATCTAAGATAACTTTTCCGCTTATTTCGTTTCAAATGATGTCATGTGATTAAATGTGATTGACTTCTCTGTAGTATGATTTGGCTCTACAGTGACATTTCAAAAGTGCCAAAATATTGCTTAATTATTCTAGAAACTAAAAACAATGAATGCATGGTGTGCAATCATTGTTGCTGCCAAAATCACAGATAGCCTCTTCTTCAATCCTATAAAGCTTACTAATGAAATTTCAGTCTTAAATGTAGACCTAAGTTACTTCTAAACTTGTGTTCTTCTTCATGCCTAAACAAGCTTAAAACTGTTTTACGACAATTGGTAGGTATTGTTATTGTTTGGTAAGGAGCTCAAAGCATTGTGAAGTGACTTGCCCAGGACTATACAAAACATTAGTAGCAGTTGTACTTATCACGTGCAAACATTTTTGTTTGAGAAAAAAATAGTCACCAAACATTCAAAAACTATAGGAAATCAAGCCAAATTTGGTAATAGAAAAACAGTTCTGCAATACTATGTACAGTTCACACTTAAAATCCTTGATATGAAGTCTAATTATGCTTTTTTCCTTCTTCCCCACTATTGGACATTTCCTTCATCTGACTGCATATTTAGAAGAAATGCATATTCCTACTCCTATTACTTGTAAGTACCTAGTTGGATATAACCATTTCCTTAAGCATGCACAGCAGAGCAGCAGGATTTTGTTTTTTTTTGTTTATAAAATATTTTTCTTGATCTTTTAAAATTACTTCACTATTTTTAAAGAGTACCATTAATGCCCACACTATTAATATCCCCAGCCACCTATTTAAAGGGGAGAAAAATAGAGGAACACAAGAGTTGGTTGTGTGTGCAGATATAATCTGTACCCTTCTCACTCCATTTTTTATCACTAGGAGTCTTGACTGTCACCTCTGTCTGAATAGGCTCAAAGGAAATGAACACAGTAACAGGCAGAACTCTCGCTACTATTCCTCACATTTCTGAAAATCAATATTGTGTATTAGAAGATCTTCATCTGGAAACATTTAATAGCTTTAATTTCTGCTTTTTTTCTTTTTTGGGGTGGAGGTGGGCTATAATTTGCTATTTGGGGATCCCTTAGCTACAGATTGTGGGAAAAGAGAAGATAGGTTTGAGCACTTAGATATTCACAGTTCTAATCATAATGGAAGCAATGAAAACCATAAGTAAGATTCTTTAAAATCCTTTAAAATATCTGTAGTCGTGTGCTTCTGAAGGGATCAAATTAGAACTGTGGTTCCTGCCAGCACCTTGATTAAATATTGTTCCATTGGTCTTATTGTTTGGGATAAAAAACAGCTATTGGTCATATAATTCCTTAGCATCACAAAGGAAGGCCTCTATCTATTAATAAGGCCAGAACTGAACATTTTTACAGAGGACATTAAATCTAAGGAAGTTGCCTTACTTTAAAAAAGTTAACTAAATGTTTTTTCCACAGTGTTCAGACCAGCTTTTCATAGAATTCACGTATAGGATCTCATTTGCCATGTATGAATCAGTGTGAAAGTCCACCTTTAAAAGTGCTTATTGTATTATTACTTTACTAAATTTTAATTTCCAAGGTTTTAAAACATATCCTTCTATTTGAGTTCAATTATTTTGGATTCTGCTAATTCTTAAATTATCTTTGATTTCTTTTTGGCTGACTTCCATTATCAAACGTTTACTTTTTGTTTTTTAAAAAGAGCCAAATGTGACTAAGCTGAAAATGAATCAATCATACATATGTTTGTTTAAGTTCATTTCCTTATTTCCAACTATTTATAACTCCAAGAACTTTGATTCCATTTTAGAATATCTTTTGCACTTAACAGGAAATTGCTATAATATTTTATATATATTATTTTCTCTTGAAAGAGAATTCACAGAAGTCTTATAATTTTCTCAATTAAGAAGAGGCAAGAACATTTATGTTCCTTTTTTCTTTTTCTTGCTCCTTAAATTAATTCTTTTGCTTCCTGAAATGTGATTATCCTTATGGTTCAGCCTTAGTATGTTTTTCTAATGTTAGGGTAATATTACTCTAATGAATGGATTAATATTACCCTATTAATAGGATGATATTAACTTTTGTCCCCTTTTCATATTCTAGGGAGAGGAAAGACAGAATGTATGAATATTTTTTGGTGTAATATAATCATAGATTCCATCTCCCTGCTCTCTTTAAAGAATTCCCAGTGTCGAAGATCACTTCCGGTCCTGGAAGCAACAGGACGTGAGAGAGCGAGCTCTGCCTCTCACGCCTGAAACCCGCTTC
>JANHFO010001391.1:74490-90585 GCA_032468095.1 Pareas carinatus | reverse complement strand
ATGACAGAAAGAGACAGAGAGAGACTGAAAGAGAGAGAGAGAGAGCGCAACCGGGTGAGCGGCTGCGAGTCGGGCACAATGCTTGGGCGGGGGGGCAACCAAGTGATGCCATGGAGCCTGACTGGGCTCCCAGGTCAGCCAGGGCGAGAGGAGCGCAGTTGAGGCTTCTGCCGCTGCCACTGCTGATTGGCTGTGCCTGGAAATACCTGCTTGCCAGCCAGGCTGCCCACCTGCCCGCTGCCCCACCTCCTCCTCTTTCCAGTTCTCAGCAACTGATCTTGGTGGTGGGAAAGCATTGCTCTCCACCCCTCCCCCAAAATCTGGATGGGCTGCATGGGCTTGGGTTAATAAGTAATATTTGCGACATTGCACTGCGAACATGCCCGGCAGAGCACCCCATGTCTCAACAGTCTGTGCCGGAGTCTCGGCCGTTCAGGCACATTCCAGATGGAAGGCTGGGCAGGCGCGCTGAAATGTCTGCAAATATTAATTATTAACCTGAGCCCATGTGGTCCACCCAGATTCTCCGGCGGCCCACCAGTGGGCTGGGGTCCACAGGTAGGCGACCATTGCTCAAGAGGACATTACAGGGAAGTGTACTTAAGAAGTGGAGAAGTAAAATACAACTATAGGTCATTTTGAAGGCGAATCGCTTTTATACATTCATTACACATTACAAATGGTATGTGAAAATGACTTTGAGAGACAAGATGAGTCACAGCCTAGACAATGTCTGATAAATGAAATTAGAATCTGAAAGATGAGTAGAAAAGGGACCTTCCCTAGTTTTGGGAACAAAAAAAGAAAAAGAAAAAGGATTAATTTTAGATTTGCAAGTCCAGATGACAATGAATATTAGATTTACTTTTATTGTAAGGTTAAATTAACAAAACGCTGAAAGCACCCCTTATTTTTACTCTCCTGAAAACTAGGGAGACTCCCTTTTGAGACACTTTCTCCACCCCTCCTCCTTTAGACTCATATTTCATTTATCAGACTATTGTCCAGGCTGCAGTCCTTCCTCCTATCTCCCAAGGTCAGTCCCGCATACCATTACATCAGGGGATTAACAGAGGGTGATATTCTCTGTTCTGCCCTCCAGAAATGCTGCCTGCCTATTCTGTTGGTACAGCAAATAAGCAATACAAATAAACCTTCAATTCCAAAATCCTGAATCAAAACACAGTATTCTGTTCTTCAATAATATAATATGAGAAAACAGCAGTGGTTGCAACTTTTTTTTATCAGAGTAAGATGAAATCTGTAAGAATTTTGTAAAATTTGAGGCACAGATTTTCATTCTACAGTCCAAAACCTGATGTTTTGTGGCAGAAATGTCAAAAACAGTGTTTTGAATACTCTGTTATGAAATTTGACTAAGTGGGAATAATATTCACTGTCATCTATCTGAAATTTGCCAAATTTCCTATAGCTAAAGTGAACAGAAAATACGCAAGGAGCAATATGTTTTTCAAGAGTGATGATGTCACTTTTTAAAAATATAATGGAACTGCCTGTGGAAAATTGAGGCAGAAAAAATGAAATTAATTTTGTAGGGTAGGAAAAAAAAGCAGTGGGAGTGGGAATGACTTTTTCACTTGTAGGAAACTGACATAGAGTGTTGGAAATCATGATTATCTGACCTTCATTTGATAGTGACCACAACAGCATTGAAACAGATACAATTTTGTCAAATTTCAATCCCAAAGGAGATAGGAATCCTAGATTTTTGACACAATCTGTAAATTAGACCATTTAAAGTACTGTATATTGATTCTAAACACATTGCTCCATGCTGGACCTTTGCTCAGTTAAAGATTAGAATCAAACAGACATGAGACTTTTAGTAATGAATACATTTACTGATAAGTATAAAGATTTCAGGAGTGAGCTATTGATATCAACAATCCAAGTTTTTATTAAATTTATAATAAAAATGTTTGTTGTAAACCACACACACACACACACATACACACACACACACACATTCTTTAAAGTTATTGGAGGAGACTTCAATTAAACTGCCTTTGCCTTCAAATGCTTTAATGTCTAGAGCAGTTGTCACTTAAGAGATGAATTTTCAGTTTTTGCTAGACAAAGAAGCAGGAGAAAGATTTTAACGTAAATAATTAATTGGTTGCTGAGATCAATAGGTTGCATTGAACTGGTGACTGATGAATGTCTAGACTCTACAGCTTATATGTCAAACACAAGGGCCGCAGACCACATTCAGCCCACAGTCTGTGTCAATCCTGGAGATGGCAAGGAATCACCCCTCACCACCTCAGCTACAGCCCACCTTAGCAAGGGAGCCACCCAGCACAAAGGCGCTCTGCCAGCCTACAACTGGCCCTCGATTCCTGAGCTCTGCATTCTTTCCCATCCACTTCCTCTCCCCCTCCTGGCATCCCACCCCAGCTCACATTCCATCATGCAGCCCACAAACTAAGCACACCACCCCTGCCTGCAACCGGGGAGAGGACGGAGCGGGGAGAAGTCACCTGAGGAATCCCTGAGGAATCCCTCTCTTGCATGCACCCCCTCCAGTGCCACTGAGCCTGTGCAATGCCAAGACGGCCTGGCCTCTCCTCTTCTTTGGAATGGCTCCCTCAGCACCTCCCCAATACGCTGGATCCACAGGTCCATCTCCAGCGAAGCCCTCCTGAACAGAGCAAGAAAGCCTCCCCCCATGTCTCCAATATCTTCCTTACAAGAAAGGAGTATAATATCTGGGAAACTTTATTTTGAAAAATGAATGGGTATGGCAACATAATCAAGGTGCCTAAAACACTGTTCCCCAACCTTTCTGGCTTGGCAGTCCAGCATGCGGGGGTAGGGGATGGTTCTGTGCAAGTGGCGGGTATACGCACAGCTCCATTTGGGCGAGCAGAGTGCCAGGACACTTTTTGTGGTCCAGTTCTGAACAGACTGTGGCTGGTAGAGAGATTGGGGACCCCTGGGCTAAAATCATGGATCAAGTGATGGACAGGAAGTGTTTTTAGATAATTTAGAATAGACACAAAAAGGCATGTATTAATTTGTCTAATAATTAATTTGTGGAATTCACAAATTCAGAAGATGGTTTTAAAAAAGGAATGGATATATTCCTTCAATATATATATATGTTTTATGTGGCAAGTGGAGGCAGTGATGAGGCTTGTCAAATGCAAACTTTTTATTTACAAGGCTAGATGACCTCTTAACAGAAAAGCAGCTTTGCAAGCCCACACTTCCCTTTTATATTTTCTGACAGGCCATAGCTGTAACCAATCAGGAGCTGGGATTTTCCCTGCTTCTTTCAGACCCTGGGCAGCTTGATACTTTGCAAGCTAACTGAAATGTGTATTGTGTGCCTAAGTACTTTCACAGTTCTTGGTGTGCAAGATGCAAGCCAATACACAACATAAAGTATGAGGAAATCAACTCTTCATTCCCTAATCAGGCTTAAGTTCTGTTCAGCCACTCATGTTCACTGTTGTAGTGATCAGCTAATTGTTGGAAGGAGTAGGGGGGGTTGGAAGATCTTGAACTGTGAAATTCAAGGATTAACATCAATGCAACTCTTGCTAAAGACACATTGCTTAAAAAAAAGAGGCAAGAATTTCTAAAGCTATAGTCTTTTTAAAGATTTTTCTTTTTACATAATAAGGTTAAAAATTGAAACTGTAGGAATAATAGTAAATGTTGAATGTGGTTATTTTACAAAGCAATGAGAGGGAAAGCTGTTCCAAGATTTAAATTAATTAGATTAATCTTGTACTGAAATGCATGTTTACTGGTGCCAATTGGATGTGATAATTATTCCTAAATATCTACATTAATCTGGAGTAATGAGAAGTAAAATAGCTTTTTGAAGCCAAATTTGTGCTTAGCGATACTAACAGAGAGGGGAAAAATAGAATATTGGCTTTGGAAATTCATATATAGCCTCTTCCTGAAATCTTAAGGGCAATGTTACCCCAGAGCAAATATATCTGCCGCTAATAAACAGACTTTCATGTCAGGCTCCATAAGTCAGCAGAAGTTGCCCAGATAGTTGATACAGCACAGAATACTACAACAAAGCCACTTAAAAGTAGCTAACTGTACTCTGTCAAACATGAAGTCAAGTTTCCTGCTGAGATTATGCTGAAGCTTAAACACAGTACTTCTTTATTCTCCTTCGTTTCTCCTTTGTTTATCAGACTTGGTTCTAATTGGCTAAATTGGCTGTTAATGTACAGGTAGTCCTCACTTAACTATTTATTTGCTCAGTGATTGGTTGAGGTTAGGCGACACTGAAGGAAAGTTAATTGCAACTGGTCCCTGAGGTTATGGCCTTTGCAGCATCTCCCCACTCCCACAAGATTAAAAAATCGTTTACAACCACAGACTTCGCTTCTACCCCACTCACCTATTTCCCTTCAACTCTGCCCGGCACCTCACTGCCTCCCGCTACCCCCAACTGACTTTTGCTGTCTTCTTCCTCCTAATGCTGAGAAGACCTGCCAGGCTGAGGCAGCTGCTGGTCCTTCGCAACGTCACAAGACAAAGGCTGGAAGGGGCATCAGAGTGCAAGGTAGCCCAAAAGACAGTGTGTAAAGGGTAGGGTGACCAAAAGGGCAGAGCTGGAGGAGCTGAAGGGAAGTTAGTAAGGCAAAGTGTCAGGGCCTCCTCTGCCAAAGACAACTTGCCAGGTCTGACTGTAAAATAGCCAATGGGACAGAGTCAGCAGTTCATGCAGAGCAGGAGAAGCATGAGGTCCTCCCTAACAATTGCAATCTAAACTATCGGAACTGTTGCTGCTAAATGGTGTGGTCAGGTGATGTTTTGCCTAATGACTGTTTCACTTAGAGAGGAAATTCCTGTCTCAAATAGGGTTGTTAAACAAGGACTATCTGTAATCCTGATTTTTTTCTCTGAAAAAGTGTAACTTGCCATTTATCTTCTACAGCCATGTGTTATGCAAAGCACCTTAAGCAATAATAGTTTGGATTATATAATAAATGATCACCAACTAACTGCAGAAGGCAAATTTATTTATGAATTCTGTGGTTTTGTGTTAGTCATTGCATAGTTTAAATGAAAGTGTTAGTGCTATTTTTCATAGTGCAATCTCCATATATTATATTTTTTCAGAGTCTTTTGTAATGGTTGATAACAAAGCTTAAAGCCTTCACTAATACGGTACACAAAAATATTTAATAGAAAAACACTCACATTGTAAAAATAAGTATTCACCACTACCATTAATACTTTCCCCTTTTAGATGGGGGTTGCAGTTACCAATGGTTGCTTTTACACAGGAATCATGAAGCTCTTTGTTAAAAGCAGCAACTTAAGAAAATGCAAAATGATGATAACCTTATCACCAAAAATAAAATTTTATACAGTCACATCCATGTGTTGCTTGGAATGAAGGAGTAATAACATTATGCTTGAACAAGAGATCCTGTCTCGTTGAG
Source organism: Pareas carinatus (assembly GCA_032468095.1). Classification (NCBI taxonomy): domain Eukaryota; kingdom Metazoa; phylum Chordata; class Lepidosauria; order Squamata; family Pareidae; genus Pareas; species Pareas carinatus. Next base: position 85,141 of record JANHFO010001391.1, on the reverse strand, counting down.
ACTTTGGCAATAATCTTCCCCTGACTTTAGAAAAATTGAATTACTTAACACACTCACTTAATGACCACAATTAGGGCCAGCAATTCCACTGCTAATAACACAGCGATTAAGCAAAACATGATGTGATTGTGTCAGACTCATATTAGTTCCTGTAGGAGAAGGAATGGCAGAATCTGGGGGTGGAGTGAAAGGGGGGATCAATGTAGAATCCTTCAGTTAGTAGTCCAACTGTCCTTGAGTGCCATTGGCCCTCATCTAACTCTAACGATATGTTGACCATTTAGTTGAGAAGAGCTTTAACAATCAATGTAATTGAACCTTCATATGTGGATCTGGTTTGATTGATTTGTACATTATCCGTTGATCTGTGGTTATTAGAAAGTCTAAAAATGTCAAGTTTAAATAATAAAATGATACATTTGCTAAAGCCCATTACAGTAAATCTCTGTGTATTTTTATGATCCTACTGGGTTACTTCAATTAGGCACTGATACAACATGGACTATATTAAGGAAAAAAGGGGAAGAATAACTTCATAATTATGTTGTTATAACTTTTTATCCTCTAATACATTCCAGAAATCAGAAGAACATTTCAGCACTGGAGATTTCACAATAACATCTCTTTCTTTCTTTTCACTGCAAAACTTGATTGGGAATATCAAACATCCAAGATTCTTTTGTACTGCTTTATTTATATTATCAATTGTGTCAATTTTTGCCAGAAGACTTTTACATATAGATGTTAACTTTTCTTATAGGACGACATAAAAGTAATTAATTGACACAATTGATAATATAAACAAACTTTTATTCTGTATTGCAATTACTTCTATTTCAAGAATATTGCAATAACAAAACATTTCTAAGGAAAAAGTTTATAAGCTCTTAAAATGCTACCAATCTCTCCAGGGAAAGAAAAAAAAACCTTTTACCGCAAGAGGGTATTATAAAAGATATGGGTTTTTCCCTAATGTTGACATGTTGTTCAAGTCTCTCTTATGAAAAATACTGAATTGGATGTGTTACTAACTTAGAAGCATCTTGTTTTCATTTTGACTTCCAGGAATCCAAACTGATGACTATTGCCATTAATTACTTAAGAGGAAATAGCATCACCCCTGTCAGCAACACTAATTTGATACACACATGACTTTAGTTCAACTAGGCAGAAGTGCATTTATGTAAAAAAAAAGCTTTATCCAAGTCATGGGTTAAGTGGAGCTTTAGCATCCTCCTGTACATGGTACAGTCATTCAAATCATTTTTTTTATTCTGCCTTTACCAAACCTGGAATGCAGATGAACAAACAAGAAATGAAATCATCATTTCAGAAAGTTAGGGTTGCCTTTGCAATTACTGCCCTCTAAATCTGACCCTGAATATAGATAGCCCTTGACTTCTGACCACAATTGAGTCCAAAATTTCCATTATTAAGCAAGATTTTTGTTAAGTGAATTTTGACTCATTTTACAATCCTTCTTGGCACAGTTGTTAAATGAGTCACGGGCAGTTGTTAAGTTAGTAACACAGTTGTTAAGTGATCTGGGTTTCCCATTGGCTTTGCTTGTCAGAAAGTCACAAAAGGGATCACATGACCCCAGGACAGCCGTCATAAATATGAGGCAGTTCTCAAGCCTCTGAATTTTGACCTCCAGACCACGGGAATGGTGCAACGGTCCTAAGGGTGAAAAATGGTCATACGTCACTTTTTCAGTGCCCTTAAAACTTTCAGTAACGGTCACTAAACAAAATGTTCTAAGAGGACTACTATCTGTAGATACAAAACCATGGCTGTATCTTCAAAAACCTTCATATTCAACTGACTGAAAATTTTAACTCAATCACTTCTATCACAGTTAAATTTTCCATAATACTCCAAAACAACCACTTTAAACATATGGCAATCCACATTAATCACATACAGAATCACAGTGCAGAATCTTGACTCATGCGGCCCACATATCGATGGAAATTTAATGCTAAGATGGAGGCAGTGACACAACTTTGAAATTAAGTATATTTCTTTTTGTTCTATTCAGATATTAAAAATAGTCAAGTAGTAAGTGACCAAGATTTCCCAAATGCTAATTTAATTTCATCGTAACAAGTATTTGTAAGTTGCATAATAGTTTTTCATATATACCACTGTGTGGTGTTTGCAGTTTTTGATACTATCAAATATATTTGCTTGTTTTATGTTTCAACATAAAAGAAAAGATAAAATAGACAGTCGAGGATCAGCAGTTATTAAAGCTGCATCTTTGGTCACATGCTCCCTATAAAAAGTAGCAATAAATACTTTACTATATTCTACATGGACCGAAATTTCTGAACGTATTTGAAAGGGTGTGCCATACACAGCATGTAGTCCAAATTAAAACATATGTTATTGGGATCAGATCTAACATTTCCAGGAACAGATCAGCATGGAACACAAGGTATCTGGTCTCTACTGAAATCTTGACGTCGACATTTATGGATGACGACTGAAAATTTGTAGTTCTGCATCTTTAAAGACTAAGTAAACCAATAAAACGTGAATACTCATTGCCAGTCTTTCTTGACTGAACAAAAGCGCTCTATCTCATCTTGTTTAAGTTTGAGTCATCCAGTGCGCTCAGAGACTGATTGCAGTAGTTTATTTTCCTGGGAAGTGAGGAACTGGGACAACATCTTCCACCTGCCTGGTCTTTACGACACTAACTGGCCAAAGGTCATAAACAGGGCATCTCAATTAAATCAATGGTCGAACAAGCTCCTGATAGCTGAGTCCTGCCCATTCACTTCTCCCCTTCTGCTTCCTTCCAACGCTAGTGATCTGCTTGCATACATCTAATTTTGTAAACTGGCAAGCCTAGAGGACTTTCAGTGAAACCAAGCAGCCTTGGAGCTGGAGTACTTTAGCACAGGGATCCCCAACCCCCCAGTCCATGGACTGTCACCGGGCCATGGAATGCCAGTAACCGGGCCACGCAGACAAGCCAAGTCTCATTCATGGGATGCAGGCAACATGCAAAACCACGCCCCCTCTGGGCCACAGAAAAACCTTTTCTCATGAAACCAGTCCCTGGTGGCCCAAAAATTGGAGGCCAGTGCTTCAGCACATCTTGTGGACGATTCTGAAGCCATTCAGCATGGGAGCACTTGGGTCAGCACTTGGAGAGAAGGCTGAGAATATTCTTCTCCCATAGCACTAGCTGAAGTGTTTCCAGATTTTGGGGCAACTTCAGCAAATGCTGCAGAATTGCCTGCAGCATGCATGTAAGATAACCAGCACAGAATATTTACAGCACATCCTGAAAACCTTCCAGGTCGGTTGAGGTTCAGTAAATGTTGAGGAAACCCTGCTTACAGAATAGTCAACTTTGAGATTTCATCATTTACTGGAAGCTCACTGAAGAAGTGGATTAGAGCCAAATGAATCATTGGAGCAAACTATGTGGCTTAATATTTCTGCTCCAGTATTGGTTGTACATTTGAACAAATAAACCGTCAAGCTGACAGCAGCTATGCATATATTGAAAACAGGTCAAGAAGAGATTTTACATACATCTTTATTAAGTCTTGAGAATGGCATTCTTCAGGTAATTGTAAGATCTAAAAATCATACGGCTGATTAAAGGAAAGGAGAGTTCTAACTTGGACAATATCACGGAAATGCCGACGATTGACGGAATTGAAACCAAAGTGACAAAGAACATGTTCAAATATTGTAAATAAAGGTTAAAGTATGTGTATAGAAGGGAACGATTCACAAGTGGGGAAGGAACAGAAACTAAATGACCTCTCAATGGAAAGAATTGGTGGGAGGAAAAATTTGTATATATGTATATAAACGTTGATGTTCTTAAACTTGTAAGTAATAAAGAAAATTTAAAGAGAGAGAGAGAGAGAGAGAGAGGCATTCTTCACAATTCACTGTCCAGAAAGAATTGGAGAAAGAGATGAGTGAAGCTGCCTCCCATTCTCTGCCCTAGCAAGTACATATGGGAGTGGCGAGACAGATTCCTTTCCATGCACTGATTGGACACATAGCTCAAGACATGGAGAAAATGAGTTAATGTCACTGTCCAGTCAAGAAAGAATTGCTAAGCAGCATCATGTTGGAATGATTCATAATATTTTTGTTCTTGCAAACCTGCTTAGATTTCAGTATTCACTTTCTTTTTTAAATAGTAATTTTATTAAAAATGATAAATATAATAAAACTAACACATATTAAAAAAGAATAAAAGCAGAAAATAACAAATAATGTAGAAAAAAGAAAAGTTAAAAATATAATAAAGAAAAAGAACAGAGATATATAAAGAAATGACTTTCTCCTTCATTACACATATAAACAGTTTTAGTAATTTGTCACCTGCTCTTAAAATAAAACAAATGATCTCTTCTTTCCATATTCCATCAGTTATCTATAAACAAATCCTTAAAACTTCATTTCAGTCCTAAGTTCAGCAAAGACTTACCAAAGAAAACATGTCTATTTTAACCTTGATCAAATAAACTAACTTAATATTCCCTCCTTTTACTTTTAACAATCTTGATCTTTAACCCCTTCATAGAACGTCCTTGACTTTGATTTCTTTTCATTATTTTTCTTTCTCCCTTCTCACAAATTTCTTCAGAGCTTTAACAAGCCTCTTTTCTAAATCCAATATAGGAAAATTATCCAGGCCACTTACTTAGTTTGTGATTTGTATATCCCCTTTAATTATTAAAACATCAGCTGTTATATGAGATCTTTGTATGGCTAGTCTTTTTCCATGTCATGCTTGTAGCCTGTCATTTTAAAAACTCATCTGGTACTATAAAATTTGTCAATCCACAAGTTCCCTAAAAGTAGAAAAGCAGTTGACAAACAATGTCTGCAAATGATTAGAAAAAAAGGATGTGAATTTAGCATTCCTTTAAAGATGTTGAAAGTTGTTTGAGTAAGATGGCTATTCTCATCTCTCTAAACCCATCAAAAACAGAAACCACTGTCTTTCAGTTTTCTCGTGAGGAGCAACTCTCTGGAGCACTTATAGGCAACCTCAAGTCATCTTCATGTCCAGTTCTTCATTCTTTCAGTCACTGATTCCACTTTTCGTGGAGCTATCTTCAGTCCACCTTCTTCCTTCCAGCCTTCAATGCTCACTCTAAAAAGATTTTACAAGTTTTAATAAGTTTTAAAAACCTATTCTTGTAAACATCTGTTAAATTAAATGAAGCTTTTTGTGTATCATAAAAGTATGCTGCATGACTCATATTAGATATTATAGACAAATATACAAGTAGAACAGTAGAACCATGATTCATGCATCCTGCTTAGAATATTTATTGAAAATGGGAAAACAGATGAAATCTTAAAATGCGCAATGCTAACTGAGAGATCATGAAAAACATTTCAGTTGCAAAGAATGATTATTTGTCAAAAACTGCAAAACTGGCGTTGAATACGAGTGTGTTTCTGCTAACACTTATAAATGAGTGTTGGGTATGTCAAGAGAAACATTAAAGTAAATTACTTGTGGGACTGTAGCTCCTCAATTGTATCTATCCCTGTTGTAAAATATGCCAAGGGAAGCATCCTCCAGGTCTCATTCATCGGGGAGTGTCATCTGGCAAGACAAAGAAGAGAGCCTTTTCTGTCATGGTATATGCTTTCTGGAACATCGTTCCCCCAGAAATTAGGATTTTTCTGATCTTACTGGCTTTTCATAAAGCCTTGAAGACCTGGTTCTGCTATGGAGCCTGTGGCCCTGGGTGCATAACTAGGCTCATTTTATAATTATGCTGATTTTGTCAGTTGGTTTTCTCTCAGCTATTATATTTGCTATTTATTGTTTTACTATGACTTTTTCTACTTTGTTTTAAATCCCTTATTAACTGCTCAGAATCATGTGTTTGAAATCGTGACTGCAGAAATAAGATAAATAAATAAATAAAATGCAGCTTGAATAAAGTCTGAAAAAATGCACACTAACGTTTTTGTATGGCAATATAGCAATAGTATCAAGAATGAATGGGTGATTAATGAACATGGACCGAATACAAAAGTACATGCAAAATGAAAGCAAAATGAAAAGTACTTTCATACAATACATATGAACACATGAAAGAAGTAAATTGAGAGGGTTGGGCCATACTGAGAGAGAATGTATTAGTTCAAGTTGCAAAAAGAAAAATACAGAAAGGACGGAGTAATGGGGTCGAGAGAAAAAAGACTTGAGAAAATTGTAGTTGGATGAAGATGTTAAGATCTTCAAAAAGACAGGTGTGGGAAATTAAAGAACAAAATGTAGTGCAAAAGCAGAAATGTATGGAAGAGTACTGTGTAATGTACAGTGTTGGTATAAACTAGATTCGCCTGCGTTTCCTATTCTTATTTTTTGCCTTCAATTTATTATGCTTATTACTTCTTATTCCCTTTCTGTGCTTCGCATACTGCTGCTTATCCCAGAAGGGAATAGTACAGTGGTAACACAGAGATAATGGATAAAAAAGGTAGAAAAAGTTCATTTGAGAATTTCAAAACCATTGTAGTTAATATTGGCATGCTCTTATATCAATAGAACATTGGTACAGTTTTTGACTTTACAGCTGTAACAGCACAAATATCTGTTAACCACAGATAACCTTATCCTCATTTAAACTGCAATATATCTCTACTTTGCTTTTGTTCTTATAATACCCTCTTCTGTATGTCAGATAAGAGAGCCATATATTGTGAACATTCTGGAAGAAATGTGCTCCGGTAACATGCAATCTAGATATGAATTTAAGCTCTATTTCATTCATAAATTCACTAGCTGCACTTGGAGAAACTGAGCGTTCATCTAACCCAGGGGTCTCAAACCCTGCCGACTTTGCAACTTGTGGACTTCAACTCCCAGAATTCCTCAGTCTCTGTCATAAAGTCGTAAAGTCACCAAGGTTGGAGACCTCTGCTCTAACCTGTATTTGTGCAGTGGAAATAACTGGCAAGACCCTGTCTCATGAGTTATCTACTGAATTGTTGAACTCAAAGGCTAAGATCCTATTTTAAGTTTAACAGAGAATTGTTAATTTTGAGAGGCCTTGTAATATTAGATCTTCCACAGTTAGCTGGAAAACTGCATATGGCAATAAGTTATTTAATAAAGCAGCAAGGGAATGCCTCACTACAGAAAATACAGGAAATTCCATTTTATAAATTCTAATTGGTACCTTGAGTTATCAAACCAGTATTATATCTTCATCTTCACTATGCCTTGCATTTTAGACTAACTTTAGCCTAATATGTGTGATTAAAAACACAGAATGAAGCTCAAAAAAGAGAATTACAGTATAGCTCCCCCTTTCCTTCTTCTTTTTAGCCACTGTCAACTCTGCATATGCCATTAAAATTAAATATTATGCTTCTTGATCATTGCAAGAAATTGGATGTAGAATTAAGTGGTAGACAGTGATAAAATTTTACAGGAACTAAAAGGGGATTAGATAAAATTGTGAAGAATAAGGATATCAATGAATAACAGATACTATCTTCAGTGTCAATATGGCTATAGGAAGTCTTACGACTGGTCATTTAATGACCATTCAGAGTTATGACACCTAAATCACTTCCTACCATTGTAAAATGTTGCGCTGACCATTACATGACCGCATTTGGGCCATTTGGTAATTGGCTCACATTTACAACTGGTTGCGGCATCCTATAATCACATAACCACAATTTGTGAATTTTTTGTTGGTTTCTAAGAAATGGGTTCACACAATCACATAAATTAATGACTATAATTCAGACTTATAAGTGTGTGATTTCCTTAATGATTCCCGCAAAATGATCATAAAAGATTGGTGCCTTGACTTATAAGCATTGACATTTCATTATCATAGAAATCACTTTAAAATAGGGAAATGACAGAGAAAAGAACCTCAACTGGGTTAGTAAGCAGAACGGGAATGCTGCAAGGAGGAGGACAGACAAGGAATAGAAAGATCTTATGAGTGTATAATCATGTTCCTGTATGTATGCCCTCATGTGGGTGAAGAAAACAAGGAATCAAGGACATCCCAAAGCATTGTCCTGACAAATGTACAAAATAGGGGAGAATAAAATTCCTTTTCAATCCAGCACAGAGTATCTCCCGTTCTCCTGAACTGGAATGCAATAACATTTTGGCGTGCTGAAGCTCTCCTAATGGAGCATGCACAGCCAAATGCTGAGAAAAGGCATTTCTTAAACTGAAAGCAAAGGTGGGGTTGAAATTGACAAAAGCATGCCGGTTTTCTTTTCTAACTAAATGAGGATAAAAGCAATGAAATGATGAACTAATGAACTTCTATATTGACAGGGATTTGACTAGTTGATGCCAACAGTCCTGATTCTATGGCTATTGGATGTTGATTGCTCACACAAATAGAAACCAAATGTTCTCAATGACATACCCACCAAAAGCAAAATGAATGGCATTTCCCTTTTCTATCAAGGATGGTAAAAAATTCAACAATCCATGATAGGCAAGGTCTGGTCAGAAAACCTGACTAGCATCTTTGCCAGGTGTGCAGCAATTTCCAGCTTGTCTCCAGCATAGGAGAAAAGCAATTTCAAGTTGCCAAGGGAAATTTCTGTGAGACAATATTTGACAACAATATAGTTGCCAAACCTTGGGGAAGACAGTCAAGGAAAGAAATCTATACACTGAATTTAAAGTTGTTATTCCTGAATATGTATTTGGACAGAATTTTTTAAAAAATAATTAAAATTCCCATTTACAAAAAAACCACAACCCAATTCTTATTGCTATTGTATGTTATTAACATGTTCGATTAAGGAAGAGACTGGTATGTGTGTTATGTCAATAAATTCAAGCTGCAATATTCCAGAGCCTCCTAGAAAACAATGAAATTCAAAATATGTTCATATCTTCTCAAATAACCCTTTCTAAATAAGGAATTAAACAGATGCTGATTCAAGGCACTTCTTTATAAATACATACAATTCTGCCATCAGTTTATTATCATTAGGAATGCTGCTCAGCTATCCCAAAATACTACTTTAAAATATTTATGTATAACCCTTCTTGAAATGAAAGCTATTTAAATTATGTTAGAAGTAAAACAAGAACATATATATCTTTTTAAAACCATATATAAGTTGTACTGTTGTGATTCTTCAAAGTCTGTCTTCATAATTACTTCAGGAGTGTGAGGTAGCATGCAGTATTCAATCATCCTCCACATTATGCATCCTGATTGTTACAAAACTCAGCTTCACTTCTGAACATGAACATGTGAATGTATCTTCCAGTAGGTTCAAGCAAAGTAATTTGGAAATAGGTCCTGGGATTATGGAGGAAAAATATGCATGAAGTGAGTAAATAATCAACAGAAAACAATAATTCTAATGTGGTGAACCCTAAACGCATCTATCAGTAGACATGCTATCTTCATCTACAAAAGTTATTTGAGTTCTTAATAAAAACTAATTTATGTTTATGACTTTTTATCTAACAGTTTCTCTAAGATATGTAATAATCATCTAGAATGTAACATTTACAACATGTAGTTTATCCGTATGTCCTGAGTTATAAGAATGGAAATAGATCAGGATTAGAAAAGCCTGAAGAAATATGCTAATACAACATAATAAATTTATAAGTTGGTATATAGAAATTTTCAGGAATCTTGCTTATCTCCAATAACCAAAATCCTCACTTGTTTTTGAAAACAGTTTGGTAATAACAATATACACCACACAGGTTTTGCATCAATCCTACTTCTCCTATGGATTTTGTACTACATATTCTGAATATCGGAGTTTTCAATTGTAAAATTTAAACAATGTTAATTGCTGCAAATTAGAGTTCAGCACAAACATATCAAACACTGATGACAATACAGCATTCATCACTAAATATCTGAGAATCAACTCCTGTACATATCTAGCATGGTCAACTTTACTTTTTTTTAGAAAGGTAGTTATAATACCCAGTGTGCTTTCACTGGAATATTTTTCTGGAGTTAATTACAATTATAAAGGCTACATTATTGGATATTTAAATGTAAAATGAAGAATCTCAATCCCCTAAAACATTTTATTATAATCACTGAATCCAAATGAAGGGAAAGAAGATGAGATGCAAATAGAATGGAAAGCCCACTAGGACACTCTGTTCCAGGCCATTTACAAGAAGATTAACCAGCAATAGTGCATGAGCTACAAACTTAGGACACAGTGCCTTTTTTGGGAGTTAATATACAAAATGAGAAATCACGACTCTTGTTATTTTAGCACTTGTTTAGAAAAGATGTCTTCATATCATGTCCTTTTCTCAAGTGATTCTTGCAGAAGGCCCCACTTTAACAGTGAAAAGATACAAGAATCATTATGAAACTTAAGAAGATACCAATCTTGGCAGTAAAAAAAACTCAAGCTGAATTTGGGTTTAGAAAGCCAAATTAGGAATTTTTTCCACAATAGTTTTATAAATTTCAGAACAGGTGAAGTATCCAAACTATGGGCTTTACAGAACCACAAGGTCAAAGTACAGGTGGTGGACCAGAAGACATCCAACATGTCTTCCGATCTTAGATGCTATGATTTTAGCAATAGCAATAGCAGTTAGACTTATATACCACTTCACAGTGCTTTATAGCCCTCTCTAAGTGGTTTACAGAAATCA
>JANHFO010001389.1:191147-204329 GCA_032468095.1 Pareas carinatus | reverse complement strand
AGCTGGCTCAGGAATTCTGGGAGTTGAAGTCCACAAGCCATAAAAAGAGCCAACGTTCCCCCACCCCTGTTATAGTCAAACTTACAAGATTCTATGAATGGGAGTTTCCAGTAAAGATGTCAAAAATTGTAGTTGTGCTTCTTATGTGGACTATCCGGTAAGTAAGTCTGAAAGTCCTCCCTCCCTCCCTCTAGTTTTTAACTCATCTGAAAATAGGGAGGATCTCTTCCGTGAGGCTTCTCTTTTGGACTCAAATTTCGTTTATCAAACCATTATCTAGGCTGCAGCTCCCTCCTCTCGTCCAAAGTTGTTCCCACATGCCGTTAAAGCAGGGGTGACCAAAGGTACTGGTAGATTTCATTTATCTATTAAAATTATATAGCTGTCCATTTCACTAACATGGCTCTTGAGCAAGACAACAATAAAGCAAACAATGAAAACAAATCCAAAATGACCCTCGAAACAATTATAATAAAATATAAATAAGATCACATGAGAATCCGCCAAAACCTCACATTCAACACAACCACTTCATGGATTCCTCATTACCATTTTGGAGAGCTGGAGTCAAAATAATGTATTTGTTTCCCTGAAAGTTATGCTTAGCTGCATTGTCTGTCATAGTTTGGTCGATATGTGACTAATGTACACCTGATGTGTTAACATTTTCCACAGAGATTACATAGTACTTGTACCACCACCATGAAAAGATGTTGTAATGCCATTACTATATTAACAAATATAATAATGGTAGAAATTTCTGTTGCTTGGAGCATGATTTGTCGCCTGTATATATTTGAATCTAATGTAGGTTTCTAAATTAGTCAGCAGTAATGGAGCGATTTGCTGAAGAATTATTGGGTCATATAATGACATTGATTATTATAGATATTATAATTATAATAGACATCTGTTGCAAATAGCTGTAACAATAATTGGATACAGATAGTCCTTGCTTAACAATCATAATTGGGACCAGCAACTCTATTGTTAAACCTATACAGTTGTTATGTGAAACTTCATAACTAAGAGTTGAGATTTTACTGCCAGTTTCTCAACTGATTCTGCTAGTCAGAAGAGCGCTGGAAAACATTCAAATGGTGGTCACATGATAAAGGGACACTGCAAAGGGTATAAGTGCAAGGACCAGTTTGTAAAGTTATGCTTTCATTACCATTGTAACTTGAAAGAGTTGCTAAACAGGACATTCATTAAGTGAGGATTACCTGTAAACTTTCCCCTTCTTTTACCAATTCTGTTGCCTGTCAAAATGTGTAAGGTTTATGGTCGTTACCTAAATTTGCTTTAAAGATATTTCAGTAGAAGAGAATATTCTTGGCTCAGCGTTGAATGTGGAATTTTTCATGCTCTCTGAGTGTGATGGTTTGCTTGCAGATTAGTTTGCTTCTGATGTTACCTAGTCGGGTAATGTTTTCCTGGAAATGGTTTTTTCTTGATCTGTGGTTCTGCAGACCCAGGTTCAAATCTGTATTATCAGTGGAACTCATTGGGTTATACTGGGTGTGGACTTTTTTGTTTATCTCATGGATTTGTTTCTAAACAAAAATGATAAGACCACCGCTAAGCATATAATCTTGGCTTTCTTGAGGAAAGCTAGGTTAGAAATACAATGTTTAAAAGGTTGTCTCTTTTGCACGATATTTATGTTTTGAGGGGAGTTCATTTGGGGATAGGTCTTGAGCTAATAGGATCAGTCTCAAACTTTGCCTGTGCAGGTTTTATCTTGAGGTCAATTTTGGGGATGCCGCTTGATAGTGACCAGTGCTGTCTATACCATCTGTTCCCCATTTGTTCACAGGAGGTGGATTTAATTCTCCTAGAGGTGGAGGTTTCCGAGGAGGAGGAGGAGGCGGAGGCTTCCGAGGTGGAGGAGGCGGAGGCTTCCGAGGTGGACGAGGAGGCGGAGGTTTCCGAGGAGGACGAGGAGGTGGTGGACGAGGAGGACGGGGTGGCTTCAGAGGAGGCAAGAAGGTGACTATAGAACCCCACAGGCATGAAGGTAAGACTTACCCACTATGTCATATTTTGGCTTAAATGTAAGGCTAAAATTTTACTTTTTTAGCTTTCTCTGCTAAAAAATTGGAGGAATAGTGTTATAGGCAGCCTGGAATTCCAATCTCGGAAGCTCTTTTTTGCAGCCCCATTAGCTGTTGAAAACTCTTGATACAATTTCTTCCTGATTTGAAGTGAGAAAAATAAGAAACTAATCTGTAAATTTTCACAGTGTTGACTTATATCCTTGATGCTTCATGATTACGGTCTATTGCAATGTGGTTTCATGGAACTGACTGCCTTTGAAGATCATCAGGAAAAAGTGATGGGCGCAAAAAATGATTGGCCAAGATCACATTACATTATTATTTGAGCCTTTATATTAGTTACCAATAGGTTTCTGGGAGCAATTTGAAGGTTGGTTTTGACCTGAAACTCCCTGGCTTGGAATCTATCTGCAATTTATCTGCAGAACCATCTCTTCTATTTGAATTGACCCTTCCAGTATGATTTTCCTAGAAGATGGCTAGTGTTAAACTTTACTTTCTCACAATAAGGGAAATGATAGACAGCAGGTACTATTTCTCTTTGGCATCTTCCATCCTTCTGAAATAGTTGGTTAAAAACCATTTTAGCCCGATTGGCATCATAGCTTCCCTTAGAATTCCTCCATTTCTTCTAACAGAGTGGGAGCTACATATGATGGAACTCTACTGAAAAACATGTATATAATTTATTTTTCCTTTTCTTTGAATGTATTCATAGTGATCAAATAGTTTGTTATTTCATTTAAATACTTAGTTTTGTTACTATTTTTGTTTTGATTATTTTTCATTATTAGCGTACTTTCGCAAACTTGATTAGTAATTGGTTATTTCTAATTTGATTGGCACTTACTGTGGACATTTTAACTGTTTATGGATGTTTTCTATTGACTATTTTGTAAACCACCGCGGGTCTGTATTGATTTGGCAGTATACAAGTAGGAAGAAACCTAAATAAATCGTAAAGTAGACTTAGCAGTGTTTTTAAAAGAGAAATTTCCTTCCTCAAATTTAAGAACCATTGCCTTCAAAACCTCTGGCATCACCATTTGGCATCATGAGTTTATTTCCTTTGAGGCTCTCAAATAACATTAGATGTGCCCATAACCGTCAAAACGTTGTCCGTGTTTGAATCATTTTCTTTTACTCTCCTTCAGGGCATAGTAACAGTGTTCTGTCCAAAATAGTCACATATGTAATTTTATAAGTATTGTAAACCACTTTGTAAAGCCCCATTTTAAAGGACAGCTTACATTTTTGAACACACATACACACAAATACATATAAACATTCAGTAAATTATACTGCCTTATACTCCGAATAGAGAACCAGTTTGGTGTTAGTGGTTAAGGTACCAGACTAGAAACTGGGAGTCTGTGAATTCTAGTCCCACCTTCGGCAGCTGGGTGACCTCAAGCCAGGCACCCACTTTTAGCCCTAGGAGAGGCAATGGCAAAACATTTCCGAAAAATCTTGCTGAGAAAGCTGCAGGAACTTGTCCAGGCAGTCACCAGGTGTCAGGACCAACTCAAAGGTGCCTCAAAATAAATAAAAATACTCAATTACCTTATACCTCTTAATAGAGAACTTCCGCTGATGAAATGAGCTGCAGTTCATGAAAGCTTATACAAGTAGTCCTCATGAGACTTACGATCAAAATTGAGCCCGAAATTTCTATTTGTTAATTTGTTAAGTGAGTTTTGCCCCATTTTATGACCTTATTTTGCCATAGTTGTTAAGTGAATCGTTGCAATTGATAAGGTATTAACCTGGTTGTTAAATGAATCCGGATTCCCCCGTTGTCTTTGCTTGTCTGAAGGCCGCCAAAAAGAGATCACGTGACCTTGGGACACAGCAACGGCCGTAAATATGAACCAGTTGCCAAGCCTGTGAATTCTGATTGCATGAACATAGGTGGTAACTTTGAAAAACAGCCATAAGTCACATTTTTCAGTGCTGATGTAACTTTGAATGGTCACTAAATGAACCATAGTAAGTTGAGAACTACCTGTATCTTTGGATAAAATGTGTTAAATCAGAAAAGGCACTACCGTACCGAATTCAGATTCTGGATTATTATTTTATTATTATTTTTAGTCGCTATGGACCGACATGACTTTTCTCCAATAATACATTGTTAGCTGCAGCAAAAATTATGGCCAGAATATATATATATATACACTTTAGTTGTTGATTAACAAGGCTCTGTCCATTGTAAAATATCGGTTTATGGGTAGAAAGCTGTTTTGTTTTGAGCCCACCGACCCATTTCCTCACAGTAGCTTACCTAGAGCACAGCAGCCTTACTAGAAAGAGTGGCTGGGGGAATTCTGGGAATTGAAGTCCACAAGCCTTAAAGGGACCAAGGTTGGAGACCTCTGTTCTAGAGTATGCTGGTAGTGAGCAAGGCTGTCTCCACTACACCTCTCCTTTGACCCATTTTTTTTTAAGACCATCCTCTGAATCAGTGTTCCCCAAACCTTTCCAGGTTGGCCTGCTGTGTGAGGGGAGGTTAGAGGGGATGGTTTTCTGTGAGGGGCAGGTGTGCATGTGCCAATTGCTCGCATGAGTTGGGGCTGTGCATGGGCGAACACCGGCCCACCACTCATGCAGCCTTGTAGGCCAGAGCCCCAGTAGTGGATTGTGACCCAGAGGTTGGGAGTGCCTACTCTGAACAGTAATTTGCTTGAAAGGAGGGGAAAGTCTTATTCCTACTCTTTCCCTAATAAATACTTAAGATCTTTGCAAGTACATGACTTTGTAGAGTGCTAGAAAGCCTCAATGTTTATTGTACAAGTAGTCCTCGACTTAACGCCCGCAACTGAGCCTAAAATTGTTGCTGAGACATTGGTTAAGTGAATTTTGCCCCATTTAATGAGTCGATTGCCATGCATGATCACATGACCACGACGGTGGTAATGGTCATAGGTGTGAAAAACAGTCATAAGTCGTTTTTTCCAGTGCCGTCATAATTTTGAACGGTCACTAAATGAAGTGTAAGTTGAGATCTATCTGTATTTGCACAGGAAAAAAGGCATATTTGCGAGATGTCTTTTTCAAATGCTAAGGCCTCATTCTAGCATCTCATGGTGCACTGATTGCTTGAAGCTGTGCTCCAATTAGATTGGGCTTCTTGGCTGAAAAGAAATCAACTACATATTTTTGTCCAGATATAGCCTAATCTGACACTGCATATTTTCTTCGTAGTGGCAGTATAATTAAAAAAAAGCATTTCTTTAAATTTTAAAGAAAAGCAGTAATATCATAAGTCATTGTTAAGCAGGGCAAGTACAGAAGTTAGAAAGTTCATTGTAATAGCATAAACGAAATATGCCTTCCCTTCCCCACTGGAAAGTAATAGATCTAACCCGATCTTGAAAAGAACCTGCTAAATCTGGAAATATTCTAGTTGTCACTTGTAAATAAGCTTCTTAAAGTTATTTGCTCTTTCCCTCCCAGTGTTGATCACGAGAGACAGGGTTTCATCCTGTTTAGTTTTCGTGCCAAGTATTGGGGGGGGGATAAAATGCTCCCCCATTTCGTCTCTGACAGCCGGCTCACTTGCCTGTATAAAATTCCATGCATGTGCCTGTATGTAATCCCTTGTTACCAATGGCTACTGCCTGAGTGTTTAAATTCCAAGCTATAATAAGCCTAATGCGTTACTTGGAATACAAATAAACACAAGCTGCATAGTATATATATTACAAATTCTTGGAAAGAGAGTTCACGAGCTGTTGACATAGACATGTTTTAAAGAGATGGTTGTTTTTCCTATTATGCTATTTGAAATTTCCATTTGGCTTCTTGACAAACTTAGAAAGTAGCAGCAGCAGGCTGAAATAGGCACCGGGTCCCCTTGCTGTTGTCTGAGACGACAACTGTAGTCTTATGCTTGCATTTCTGAGAATAAATCCAGTCGAACAGAGTGTTGTTTCTGAATAACCAGCCATAGGAGCTATATTATGGATCCGTGATTAGGCTTTTATTTGTATACCATTTGATCCTTTTTTTTTTTTAAAGAGGAAAAATTGCTTGTGAACAACTGAAGGATGGACGGGGCAGTTGCCTCCCTCTGTGTCATATCCTACAAACTGTGCCCTTAGAATGTTGACTAGAGGCCACGGCCTGGAACATTTTAAATCTCTATGACTTCTATATGAATTCATCTTTTGTGTCCTTAGGCGTCTTCATTTGCAGAGGGAAAGAAGATGCATTAGTCACACTAAACCTGGTACCTGGAGACGCTGTATATGGAGAGAAGAGAATATCTGTAGAGGTGAGCATCAGGGAATGTTTTGGGAAATTACCAGACAAGGAACGCCTACAAGAATGAGGAAACGTGGAATAGCAGAGTGGAAAGGGATCTTGGAGGCCTCTTAGTCCAGTGGCGCCCAACCTCTTGGGCACCAGGGACCGGTTTCACGGAGAAAGGTTTTTCCGCCGACCAGAGAGGGCGTGGTTTTGCATGTTGCCTGCATCCCGCGAATGGGGCTTGGTTTGTTTGCGCGGCTCAGTTGCTGCCATGCTGCGGACTAGTGCCGGTCTGGGGGCTGGGGACCCCTGTTCTCTAGTCCAACCCCCTGCTCAAGCAGGCGACCCTACCGTACCATTCCAGACAAGTGACGACCTTCCCTTCTGGTGTTTTGGAAACTAGGTTGATTCCCTCCTTCTTTGTGGCAAAATATCGAAAGACTGCTATCATGTCTTCCCCTAATCCATCTTTTCACTCGACTAGCCATAGGATTGTCCGTAAGTGCAGTTAGGAATACAGGTAGTCCTCTACTTAAGACCGTTTGTTTAGTGACAGAGGTTACAATGGCATTGAAATAAAGGCGCTTTACAGCCCGCCCTCGCACTTGGGATTGTTGCAGCACCCTCACAATCACATGGTCAGAATTTGATGGCTCAGTAACCAGCATGTGTTTGCAACAAGTGCAGCATCCCTGGATCAAAGCGCCATGGGTGACCTTCCCGGCCAGTGATGGAAGCCGGGTTTGTTTAAGAGCTGCATGATTCACTCAACAACTGTAGTGGTTTGGTTGAACTGTCAAAAAAAAAGGACGTGAAATCGGGTATAACTCCTTAATCACCTGGCCTAGTAATGGAAATTCGGATCTCCGTCGCGGTCATAGGCTGAGGACCACCATAGTCAAGTTAGAAGCATATTTGAAGGATTCTTCCCATTTTATAAAGGCTTTCTCAACCCAGGATGCTTTGCTTTTAAACTCTAGGAGGGTGAAACAAAAGTGGAATACCGCGCCTGGAACCCCTTCCGTTCTAAGTTGGCTGCTGCCATCCTCGGAGGCATTGATCAGATTCATATCAAACCAGGAGCAAAAGTGTTATATTTGGGAGCAGCATCGGGAACAACGGTGTCTCATGTCTCTGACATAGTGGGATCGGTAAGAAACTGTTCAGAAGCCAAAATAGAGAGGATAACTTGAGTAAATGTTAAAGGGTGCCTTATCCTCGCCATAGGCAGTGACGGCGGCAATTGTATTGCAGTTAATTCCTGTTGAATCATTAGGCAAAACAGTTTTCCTAAGCCTGAATGCATTTCCATGGATTTTGACTGGCCTCACTCGCCAGTTGAAGGTTGCATCGATCCTCATTTTTAGATTTCTGGATGAATGGAGACAAGCTTCCTCAGTTGCACCTCAGAAGCAAGAGAAGAGGAGAAATGGTTCCCAGTTTGGGATTCGCCACAGAGAGCCAGTTTGGTGTAGAGCTTAAGATACTGACCTAGAAACTCTTGGCCCACCTTGGGCATAAATGCTGACTGGGTGACTTTGGGCCTGTCCCTCTTTCTCAGTCCAATTCAACTCACAGGGTTGTTGTAGGGGGGGAATAGAAGGGGAAGGAGTATTAGGTATGATCGCTGCCTTGAGTTACTTATAAAGTAATGCCGTAAAGGTGGGATAAAAATCTAACAATAAACAGAATAAATATAATTGTGAAGATGAACCATGCCTCTCTATTACAGTAATACCTAGCTGAGGAAAAAAACTAAGGGAATCAGAATTTATTTTGCCAAGTGTCGGGACACACAAGGAATTTGTCTCTGATGTACATGCTCAATACCTACATACATACAATAAACTGATTACAATCAGAGATGCATTCATAATCATTTGTATATAAAAGCATAGTCACTATATATAAGCGTAAGCTACATTCATAGTCATAAAGTACATTGATCTTGTCAAGTACATATCAGCTGCAATTGACAAGCTGCAATCACCAAACTGATCTTAATCATGAATACAATCACAATCAAAGTACAGTCATCATGTCATGTTATAAAATACAATCATGTCACAAAACACATTTCATCATGTCACAAAACAACCCTCCTCATTAACATGGGAAGCAACATGAGAAAGGATTAAGATTGGTCCTTACTCTTCCAAATAATTAACTTTTAAATAGTTCCATTTAACAGCCCTTTCTAAAATATGGATATTTTGTTTTGTCTGTTAGTCTCCATATATATGTAGCTAAGCAAGGCACCAATTCTCCTTCCTTCCTGTTTCTGGTTAAACAGGAAGGACTTGTGTATGCTGTGGAGTTCTCCCACCGCTCAGGCCGTGACCTCATCAATGTAGCCAAAAAAAGGACGAACATCATTCCTGTCATTGAAGATGCACGACACCCACACAAATATCGCATGTTGATTGGTAAGAGATTTAAAGTTATGATTCCTGCCCAAAGTGTGCTAACTCTGTTCCAGGGGGAAGAGATAATTACAGCAACTTTACAACTTATGAATTTCCACTCCCAGAATTTCTGAGCCATCATTCCTGGAGTTGAGGTCCACAGGTCCTAAAATTGCCGTAGCTGCCCACTCCTGCTCTATCCTATACCTTGAACAAAAGAATACCAGAAATTTAAGAAAATAAGGAAGTAGTAGGACTCTTAAAGATCTGTTTTTCTCAGAACAAAATGTTCCATGATGTTCAGTGCCCAAACTATGTTTTGTAAATATGTAAAATTCCGTAGCGTTGTTGTTGGCATCCATTTAGCTTAATTGCTTACACCTTTCAAGATTGACCTACAGCTTATCCAACCTGGGTGAGTATTGTTCTTCTCACTCTCGATAGCATGCCATCTTGAGAATTCTGAGAGTTAAAAGTTCACAAATTGTAAAGTTACCAAGATTGAGAAACTGACCTTGATTAATTATAGCATATATGATTGCATATTAATTGTAATATAAACTATAAATTAATTAAAAGCTTTGTATATAGCAGTAGATGTTCTGATATACACTTTCTCTTTGCAGGCATGGTGGATGTCATTTTTGCAGATGTGGCTCAGCCTGACCAGTCACGTATCGTTGCCTTAAATGCACACAACTTTTTGAAGAACGGTGGTCATTTTGTTATCTCCATCAAAGTAAGGCTTTAATCTTGATTATGTTTTATTTTCTAGCTGTAGAATCTTGGGCCGATAGGGGAACCTCTTACGGTATGATTGTTGTTAGTGTTTTGTATTACTGCATTAGATGGGAGTGGTAACATATCCCCTAATCTAGCTGGGGTTGAGGCTTTGGTGTGCTTATATTGTCCCCCTGTCTTCCAGGCCAACTGTATTGATTCAACAGCACCCCCCGAGGCAGTCTTTGCATCAGAAGTGAAGAAGATGCAGCAGGAAAACATGAAACCCCAGGAACAACTGACTTTGGAGCCATATGAGCGAGATCATGCTGTGGTGGTTGGCATCTACAGGTATGGGAAAACCAGAAGCCACTGGTAGAATTCTGTGTGCGTCTCAGAATTTGGGAAGGTAGTATTTAGTCCCCCGCAAAATGTGATCTGTTCTTCCATCATTATCCATCCTTCAACAAGAGCAGCTCTAAGGCCGTTTTATCCAGAATCCTTCAAAACATCCATTATCTCATTTAACCTTCAAACCTGTAAGCCCCATGTCAACCGTATTCCCAATATTATTATTTCTTGTCCATCTAATCTAGTATTCAAGAGAAATATCTCTCCAAGTGTCTTTTTCGTTAATTGCATTTCTCCCTTTCATTGGATGATGTCAACAAAGGCGTAATCTGGGACTCGGCATAGAGTGAATGCTGTTTTTCTTGAACCTGAGACATTGGGTGAATCAAGGACATGTCCTGGCCTAAGGCCATTTATTCATTCAAACTGATAGACCTGGGCATTTTTTATTTATTTTTTTCTTG
This sequence comes from Pareas carinatus, assembly GCA_032468095.1. Lineage (NCBI taxonomy): Eukaryota > Metazoa > Chordata > Lepidosauria > Squamata > Pareidae > Pareas > Pareas carinatus. Next base: position 194,078 of record JANHFO010001389.1, on the reverse strand, counting down.
GCTCCCTGTTTGACTATCTCCTACAAAACCAGCCTACTATTGCTGTTGTGTCTTTCTTTGCAACTATAGCAAAGTCTGATGCTGGGATAGTGCCTTTCCTGCTGTTCCAAGATTGCCTCTGAATCTGTATAAACCAGTGATGGCTAACCTTTTAGGCACCGAATGCCCGGACAAGTTGCAGCTAATGATACGCAACTGGTTATGTCATCCCCTGGTGCCGCTACTCTTTCTGAGCATACTCAGCACTGGGCTGATGCTGGAGCAACTTGACTCGCATGCCATCAGAGAGGGCTCTGCATGCCCACTGTGGCCCGTGTGCCATAGGTTCGCCATGACTGGTATAAACCTTTGGAATGCAAAAAGATACTTTTGTGAATGAAGAATTTAGTTCTATAGGCAAAGCCTTAAAATATTGAATTGTACATTGGGTAGTTTTGCCACATAGAAAAAATTGAGGTGTCCCTGTTGATTTCCAATTCAGGTAACAGATATTCTCCTTTCTATTTTGTCTATAACCGTAAATAAATTAATCTAATCTTCCTTCTCTTACAGGCCACCACCTAAACTGAAGAAGCAAAACACATAAATAGTTGATGCCCGTTGCTTATAGGGGCAAAAGGACTTTTCTTACTTCTTTTTATGTCAGGATTCTTGCTACTGCCTGGGACTCAACAGTCTTAAGATGCTGAACTGCATCTATGTTCCTTGGCATTCTGAAATGTGTACATTTTTTATTAAAATAAGTAATAGAGACCTACTAGATTGTTTGTAGTTTGGAGGGTGAGGCAAGACTTGCAAAAAATAACAAATCAGACTGAATCAAGGAACTCTCTAGCCCTGCTCTTTTATTCGTTAACTGTGTTTGCATATACTGCTCCATATTTGCATTCACCAATTTAAAGTATATATAATTAAAATGCCTCCCATCATAAAACAATGTTAATATTAGATCAGTGAAATGTGTATAGTGTTGCTTGTTAGATGACAAAGTGATTTATTTCCGTTCTGATTTTTGGTTAGCCATTTTCAAATTTTTGCCTGCAAGTCTGTCTTGGCTCCTGGCAGCTGCATGGGCAAAATCTCTGCAGTTTTCTTGGCAATGTTGTTTTAAAATGGTTATTCATAGTCTTCTTCCTAGGACTGAGAGAGTTTGACTGGCCCAAAATCACCCAAGCTGCTTCCATGTCCAAGGCAGAAGAATTTATGATCTCTTGGTTTCTAGCTGGGTATTTTTAATACCAAACTGACTCTCATCTCTAGTTAAAGCCTTGCAAAAAAATTCCCAGTGCCTTGGATTCAGGAACAGTTCGGATTGATGTTAAAATTGATATAAGGTGGGGGAGAAAGCCAAATTGGAATGTTCTAGGTAATATTGTAAAAGTACTTGTAAAAACATAGTATCTTTCTGAAAAACAAGTTATGGAAATTACAAATCCTATCTTTTGGTTCTTGCTGATTATTGTTAACCCTAAGAGATTTTGAGGGTTGATGAGGTTGATGATATATGTGCTAGCTGTGTGGACAATTTAAAATCCAAAACATTACTATCTTAAGGGAGGGGAGAACCTGGACATCCAGCTTAATTTCAGGAATAAAAAACAGTGTGAAGAGGTTGCTGTAATGAAAAAACGTTCACACAATTTTTTAGGGTCTCTGTAATAAACTAGCAAAGTGAAAAGCCGAGCCCCTCCCACAGGGCACCATGGCCAGCTTTGTAAGTAGTCAAAGAACCGTAAAAAGAGTAGCTCTTTTTAGAACACCCCCCCTTTTTTTAAAAAAATCACTCTGGTTCAGTTGCACTAGTTATTTCCAGAGCTTCCCTGACACACAACTACTGCATGTTGCAATGGCTCCATCCATAGGTAACGCCACCAGATTCTCTGCTACAGCATCTTTATGCCATTAAGGTAATGTCAGTCCAAGATTTCAGACAGGCAGAGAGATACTAGGTATTCTTCAGCATTCTCTACTGATGGCATTCAATTCCTCAAAGTTATTCAGCAGTAGCAATGTTGAAGGGTTCCCCCCCCATCCAACCCCCTCCCACAAAATTGCTTTTATTAAATACTGTCCAGAAAGGGTTGGGGTCCTGTGCATTATTTCATGCTCGTGTTATAAAACCTGGACGTGTTAGGTTTTTTTTTTTTAAACGGCATAATCTTCAGCAGCAACTGATGGGGGGGTGGAGAATCCCCCCTGCGCTGCTCCTTTTCAGGGGTGATACCAAGGAGAGGGAGCTGGAGCCTGCGAAACTGGAATGTGCTAATCCTATCCATCGATTTGCCAATACCGTTAGGGCATTGCAGAGCGCGTTGTTAATTCCAGCCCCCCCCTCCCCTCCCCTCCCCACCAAACCTCGGAAATTAGCTCAAGGGGGGAGGGAATTTTCTCTCCAACGCGGCAATAGATCGCTTTCTCCGTTTTCCACCCACATCTGGAAAACCATTGAAAAACCTAAAGGGAGTTTTCTTTCTCTTCTCTCCCCCCCCTTTCTCTCTCCTCAATGGTGCAACCCATAACGCTCCCCTTTCCTTCTATGTCACGTAGAAAATGTTCTAGGCTTCGTCGATGCCATTCTGCAAATGGGGCGGGGGGGTACCGGGATGCACATACGCCCAGCTGTACGGGCTGCAGACTCCGGCGCATGCGCGCCCTCGGGAGGCTAACGCACACCTTCATAGCGGGCGGGCGTCCATTTCTCTCTTTTTTTTTTCCCCCTCTCTCCCCATCCCCCCGCCGTTTCTCTGCTTCTCCCGGCCCGCTGCCTCACGTGGCCACGCCGGCGGGGCGCATGCGCTTAGCGGCGACAGCGGAGGCGGTTTGTTGTGGTCGCCATTTTTTGTTGCATTACTGGGAAATCCCGGCGCCGGAGCAGCCGCCGGAGAACGCCCCTTGCGCTGGGGGTGGGGGCGCAAGACGCCCGCCTGCCGC
>JANHFO010001389.1:151634-162188 GCA_032468095.1 Pareas carinatus | reverse complement strand
GGCAAGAAAAACCAAATGTACACATAGAGATTAGGTGAAACCTGGCTTAACAGAAGTCTTTGTCTATGGCGCACAGCCTTTTTTAGTCTAGAAACTCATTCCAGTGGATCAGGGTTAAGAAACTTGTGACGTTCCCATCCCATGGGCTTCAGCCATTATGTCCAGAGATAATGACAGTTCTAATTTAGCAATATCCGGAGAGCTACAGGTTTCACACTCGGTGTTAATATTGGCCTTGTGCTTAGCTGTCGTTACACATACACACAGGTACGTTGTAGCTTGACATTTGATATTAGGATCCAGTTTCCTGAAAATCTGCCATAAAGGCTAGCTTTGAAAGTGCAAACAGACCCGGTGAAGTAAGGAGGCAGTTCATTAGGTTTTGGATGGTCGGAGTGAGGCTGCTGCAGTTTTTTCTGTAGTATTCATTGCCACCTAGAGAAAGCGGAAATAACGCATACTTCATGATCTACACAGGTTTACGGCATTGAAGTTTCCTCACTGCAAGGCTTTGTTGTGTTATTTCCAACAAGGTACATCCCTTGCACAGGTTGCTGCTACTTACAGAAGTTTGAAAGACGTATTACTGCAGAGGTGGAGTGGCATTAGATCCCCAGTTAGGAAGGAGGGCTATGGAGACACCGATAGCTATAGGCGGTCTAACTGGAAAGAAAAGTCACAACTTCTCAAGAGCGATTTCGCAGTGGATTAAAATGTAATCATTGCTACTTGTACGAAGACCTTTCTCCTGGAAACGGAACCCTCAGGCACTGCCACTCAGCAACAAGCATCACAAAAGTTGCACACCCTGCAGTTTTGGATGCCGATTCTGAGCTGATGTTAGTTAGACTTAAACTAAGCTTGGGAATGTATTGTTAGCTAGCAAGCCTTCCTTAAATGATAAATGTTTAGAAATGAGCATCAAAGGATTCTGTGTTCTTGCTTGCCTACCTGTTGTCTCTCCCTCCTCCCCACCATTGGAGTTCACATTTTCACACCTTGTCATTCATCCGTCTATATTCTTCAGAATGAATTCTCACAATTTACAGAGGAAGGAAAAAGTCTTCATCTTCTGCAGCTTGTCTCATGTGATTATCTTGGTACCAATTAATTGAACTGCTAAGTTACCACGGGGTAGCTGTGCCAACTGCAAATACGGTTCTTGCTGTATTTAACAAATACTTTACAAGCTGAAACGAGGAACCACAACAGTATGTAGTTCATGCAGGTGCACAAGGGAAGGAAATGATTTCTCGCTTCTGTAGAATTTTAACTTTCTTGAATTTTAACTTGCCCCACCCAAAGAAAGGTGGTCGTTGCAATGAGTCACTGTTAATTTCAGTTAGATATAAATCTAAGAAAAGGTATGGAAACGTATGGAAACTAAAGGAAACGTTGACTTTCCTGTTTCGATGATTCAATCGCTTCCTTACCTGAATTAGGCCCGAGTGTTTATGCCGGAGTTTTAATTGGGGGACTTTAAAAATGACAGTGGAAATTGGTTTTAAACAAGATCAAATCAGAGTGGTGGGGGAATAAACCCACTGTAAATACAATCCGTAACACTTTATAAAGTTAATTCAGGTAAGCAGGAAGACTTGTAGCATAAGCTTGACACGGGTGTTTAAAACCCATTTAGATTTGTTTCTTAAAGTAATAGGGCTGTTTCTTTACCTGGGCTAACATGGTTAAAGGCAAGGGATTACTAAAGGCATAAGAGAGGTTCATACATTGTATTAAGTCATAATATGGTTTGTTTAGATTTGGATTAAGGGTAGCATGTTGGGTTAACCAGTCACACACCATCTACCTGTCGGTCTTTCACTGTAGATCCCCACTGGGTTTATGCCATGAGACCTATATTTTGCTTTGGTGAATAGGTAACAAAAAATAATAGCGTATTTTGGGTTCTTGAGGAGAGCTATTTTACCATCTTGTACCTCAAAAGTGACAAATAGGGAAGAAAATGGAAATTTGCAATTTGCCTAGCTTGTACAAATCATAGCCTATATATAGGGTTGCTGAGGATATTAATGTCTAATCTGCTCAAGTCCCTTCATTTTTAATTCACCATTTTGACTAATGGGTGACATCCCCGGTGTTTCAGGGTGTGTGTTTGAGATAATTACTGTTTTGATTGGGTTAGCTTGATTTTCTCTTTCCAACTTCTAGTCTTGTCTGATTATATACAGTGAAAATACAGAATTCCACATGTTGGACTCCGCTATCGTTACTCTTGATGTATTGCTGTGCTCGCTAATGTAATGTTCTTTTCATTCTGAGGATATTACGCGAAAAGGTGATTAGTTTAATCACAAGCAGGTTTTTCATGGACAAATCAGAAACTTCACACATACACACACACACTTCTGTTCCCCGTGTTTTATTTTACAGCACCAGGTTCTCTTCTAGTGAATAATTTCTACACCTAACGTGGCCCAGGATGAAAAATGTGCTACATTTTTCTAGTTCAATCTAATGTCTTGACAATAGATCTATAAGAACAACTGCCATGTATCCTTGTAGGCTCACACGGATGCACGGGTTTTGTTTCCTCTATCACCTTTCCCTCCCTTTAAGTAAGTTTATTAAGCTAAGCCACAAACTCTACAACTTGCTTTCTGAGCTTAAATCAGCTCGAATGTGGTAATCTTTCATATATTTCACACCACGTCTACAGGTCCATTTGGGGGTTAAGAAAATGGATGATATACATTGCTAAAGGGTCACAAAAGTATCTGCATAGATAATAACGAGTTTGTTAGATTAATAGTCTCAATATAGCCTAATAGCTATTAATTTATCCAGCTCAATACAGAATAGCCATAGCTAGGCCAATTTGGAAGGCTGTTCTCACAGTTGACATTCCATCATAAACCCAGTTTCTTCTGCAAGTCGATGGAAAAGCCAATGCACATTGCTAGGCAGGGGAAGATCTTGACCTGCCAAATGACTTTCCTTCGTCCCCTATCAGTTTTTAGCAGAGATCACTCCCCACTGCCAAATGGTGCTGTTAACTTCCATGCACTTTGAACAGGGGAGGACCTCTTTTCAAATTAATTTCTTCCTCATCCATTATTCTGATAGTAGTGTGGATTTGGCTTGTTTGGGATTAAGAGATGGTTTTTCTTGGGAGGGTGCGATTGAAGGGTCAATGCAATAGGGATATTTGCTTTGTATAAACACAAAGCAGCCTAACAGATCCTTGTGAGGAATTATTCGCTAAACGTGTGTGTCATTTCTGGCAGTTTTTCAGTTTCTTCCCCAATATCCAGACATTCTTTTTGTTTGAAACGCCTGCAACAATGCAGAGATCTTTGGTTAATCAGCAGTGAAGTTACATGTCAATTGCAAGTAATCCTTGACTTACGAACACAGTTGGGACCAGAATTTCTGTTGCTAAGTGATTGTGAACTAAGGGGTGCCTGATTTTACAACCATTTTTGCCAGGGTGAAAGAAATGGCTGCAGTTATTAAGTGAATCATGGTCATTAAGCTAACCTGGCTTCCACCACTGGTTTTGCCTGTTGAAGGCTGGCTGGGAAGGTCACAAAATGGTGATCACATGATCTCAGGATTCTGCAAGCATCGGAAAATAACATGTTGGTTGCCAAGTTATTTTGATAATATGGCTGTGGGATGCTATGCAAGGACAAGTCGTGGGTCAGTTTTTTCAGTATGTTGTAATTTTGAACGGTTCATAAATGAATGGTTGTAAGTCAAGGATTACTTGTACATATGTGGTGGGAATGATGCATTGGTATGAAGGCGGCAGGGCATTTACTGGAATGCCTACCTCATCCCTCCAATTTCAAAATTCTTTAGATTATGTGTTACCTTAATAGTGACATTTGCAGGTTTTCCTTGTTTATTTCTGCCTGTGGCTTGCAAATCTCTTAGGAGCGCCATCTTTTTGTTCCCACCAGCATTTCCACAGCAGCTTTTAAGTCTTTGAACCACATGCTTAATATGCTCAAAATATTTAAAAGCAAAAAATAATAGCAAGGCAGAAATTGTCTTTGCAGAATGGACAAGAATTTTTTAGCAAAACTTTGTCATGTTAATTTTAACATGCCATTTCCTTTTAAAGGAAACCTTGGTAACCCTTGGTTACTTTCCAATTTCCATCTGCAGTAACTGATAATAGATAGCAGCAGCATGGATGCTGTTTGGGCTCCCTGTTTTGTTAAAGATCGGCAGCACATATCAACATTTTTCTACCTTTACTTCCTTTTTTTGAAACTTCATCCTGGAAATGACTGTTTTATATTAGTTTAAACAGTGACGAGAGTTGAGGAATTGTTTCTCAACAGTCTTATCTCACTTGCCATTTAGGAACCCAGCTGGGTGTCCAGCTATATTTTTAAAGGACATGTATAAAACACATACAATAGGTGTGTTCATAAAACCCTGTAACCAAAAGCAGAGCAAGCCACATTTGGCTCAGTCGAGGATTTGAACCATAATTTCCTGTCAAGTCTTTACTGCTGGAAATATTCATCAGAGATTCTTTTTTCCCATTTCCCTAGCCACCAAATTTACATTTTCTTGCACCAGATTATTCCCTCTTGTCCTCAATTTGAGTTTTCTGAAGGAAGTTTTCTGTTTTATTGCTTCCTTGATGAGCTGATTATTATACACTGATATCCTTTCAAACTTCCCTATTCTGGAGTACACAAGCTTCTGTTTTGCTTTCCTGACTTGTTTCAGCTTCCTTTTAAGCTGTTTGTTCATTTTTTTAAAAAAGTTTCCTTTTTCAAAATATGTAAACATCATGGAAGTCACTAGTAGGATAGTGAACTTGATGCTGTTGTGCTAGAGTGCCAACAGAATTCAGACTGCTTCTTCAGTCAAGCTACGGTGTTGCTCCAACGACAGAAAAGACATTCCTCCCTTCTCGGTCTCTATTTACATCCAGGATCAGGATACCGAATGGTCCTTATGTCCCAGCTGATGTATCTGCTGATCTAGATCCATCCTTGATGTTCTGAGTAAGTACAAGTTCCTCTTATCAAAACTAACCTACAGAGTTTTTGCATAACCAAGAAAGGCTAAAAACGTAATCTATTCATAAAGGTCACCACTATATTCATTGCAAGACAGTTTTTGAAGGAAAAAAAAATCTGTGATCTCTTAGCAGCAGAAGAGGGGGGGGGAATTGAAGGTGGCCATGAAATGCTAACAGATGGAAGTCTGTACTCAAGATTATCGCCACCCACTCCCTTGGGAAGTGCAAACTGGCCCATTAGCTCATTTTCAAGGGTGACAGAACAAACCGAGTTGATTCAAATGACAAAAGCTAGAAATGGTTTTTGGGAAAAAAAACAGTGGCACATCTGTTTGCCGAGTTAAGAACTGTAGATATTCTGCATGTTTGATCAGACATAGTCTTATGGCAGGAATCACCTCGCATTTATGTGTACTCACAACTAGCCAAGCCTGTTTGAAACATACTATCTGAAAGGGGTAAAAAGCAAATCAGAGTGCTGTATGCAGCACAGGTACAGATGAATGAAAAATGAAGGTGTTTTCTGGGCCACAGTATTTGCAAAAAAGCAAAAAGCTGAAGCTAGCGTCATTTTTATCATGCTCATCTAAACTGGTATTTCTCAACCTTAGCCATTTTAAAAAGGGTGGACTTCCAACTTCCAGAATTCTCTAGCCAGCATGGCTGACTAGGGAATTCTGGGAATTGGGGTCCACATAAAGTTGCTGAGGTTGAGAAAAAGTAAGCTAGACCCTACTGAAGGTATACGAAAGCAAGCCTACTATATCCCTCTAGCACAGGAGTTCCCAACTGGAAGTGCGAGACGATATTCCAGAGGGTGCGAAAACTTGGTTGCTCAAATTGAGTGCATATTTGCTCTCATCAAACCAGGTATGACTTTTGTAAGGGGTGCGATAATATATCAGAAGCATTCTGGGGGTGCGGGGTATAGAAAAGGTTGGGAACACCGGCTTAGCACCACTTGGCACTCGCTTCAGCAGAAACTACACCTGTGCTAATGGGTGACTTGTAGTCAGCTCCCCTGACGGAGCCACTGGTGCTGGTTCTCTCATCCAATCACTCTCACCTTGCAGCCAAAGGCAGCCCAGCTTCCCTCCTGGCAAAGAGCACCCCTCATTCAGGAGATCTGGCTCCCAGTCATTTCCTCCTAGAACCAGACTCCGAGGGGGTGGGCGGGGGGAAAAACTGCCACTTGGCCATATGTTTAAAATAAATTGCACTTTAATAAGAAAAAAGCCAATCCTGGCTCAACAGCTCTGAACGTTCAGGTTGCCAACGGGAGCCCCGCATGATTTCAGTGCCGCTCCTCCGGCTATGGTTCAGAAGGCATCCCACGAAAGGCCACCTCAATCCTCAGGGTAAAAAAGACCCCAAATAGGGGCAAAGGGGTGGAGTGGGTGGGGGCCGTGTACAATCCTCATTTGGTCCCTGCAATGCTGCTGCTCACAGCACCCTGGCAGTCAGAATATGATACAGCCGCCCAACTCGGAACGAGATCTCCCTGGGTGGAATCTTTGGTTTCGCTTCCATCCAGAAGCAGTGGCAGGGTGGGGCTCCTGTCCCCGTGCCGCTCTGCGGGATATGCATCATGTGGTGTGCTGCATGCCCTTCTCGGTCCCAATAAACACAGTGATGTTGGTATAGAGAGGGTGGAGCGTCTTGGAGAGCAGCTGATACTCCAGAGTATTCATGCCGTCTTGTTTCCATGTCCTCCTTGTCCTGGCCAGCAAGTTAAATCTGCAGGAGACATTAGGAAGAATTTATGCCTTAGCTTCTCCTTCTCTCTCCTCTTCCCTCCCCAAGAAGATTGGGCAGCCATTTGTCTGGGATGACATAAGGTCTCCCTGCCTTGAGCAGTGGGCGGTTGGACTAGAAGACCTCCAAGGTCCCTTCCAGCCCTTTGATTCTATGACTTCTAAGGTCAACAGCTTCCTGTATTTAAAAATTCAAAGAAGCTTTAGGCATTCCGCATCATAAATTTCTAATGCTTTTAATGGTTTACAACAAAAGCTGAGAACAGAGACATTCAGTTTAAGTAATAAATCCACAAAGTCGTGTTAATGTTTTCTCCCCAAAAGACGACTGCTGGGGATCTGAAAAAAGATTACAGCTGAAGTTCAGGAACAAATAAGGAAAGGAGTGAGGGATACAGGAATTACTGGCTAGGAAATAGCGATAGCACATAGACTTATATATTGCTTCACAGCCCTCTCTAAGCAGTTTACAGAGTCAGCATATTTGCCCCCAACAATCTGGGTCCTCATTTTACTGACCTCGGAAGAACGGACGCCCGAGTCAATCCTGAACCAGTGAGAATCGAACTGCTGGCAGTTCACAGAATTAGCCTGCAATACTGCATTCTGACCACTGTGCCACCACAGCTCAAATGGAGGAATTGGTACTGGTAGTCATTAAGTTACCAAAATTCGGACTGCCAACTCAGTCATTAAGTGGTCACTGGGTGAAACCATGACTGAGTTTATCTTCCTTCAGCTTTCCATTTTTTGTAGACCGCAAAGGTTGTAAATGTGAGAAGTAGCCATATAGTTACTATTTTCTTACCATTATAACTGTATCATCATTGTATTACCATTGAGACATGGTGGTGCAGTGGTTAGAATGCAGCACTGCAGGCAGGAGCCAGGAGTTCAATCCTGACCATCTCAAGGTTGATTCAATCTTCCATCCTTCTGTTGGTAAAATGAGGACCCAGATTGTTGGGGGTGATATGCTGAATGTGTGTGGAGTGGTATATAAGTCTAAGTAGTATTGCTAGCGCTGTTTTGCTGTAAGTGAATGGTCGCTAGACAAGGCAGTTAGAAAAGAAGGACTACCTGTACTGGTAAAGACACAGAATTGAAGGGGGAGAGAAACTGGGGTGAAACTACAAACCAGATCTATAGACCAGAGATCTCCAACCTTGGTCCCATTCAGGCTTGTGGACTTCAACACCCAAAATTCCTCAGCCAGCATGGCTGGCTGGGTAATTCTGGGTATTGAAGTACACAAGCCTGAAAGGGACCAAGGTTGGAGACCTCTGCTATAGACAGAAGGGAATATGTCATATCGCAAAGGAAGCAGAAAGATGGTTATAGAGTTACTGCTTTTAGAACCTGACAGATGATTACTACCAATTATAGCTTCTATTACTATAGGCAAAACAGACAAGGAGGGTCAAAGTTTTAAATTTACTTAGTTCTACATTTGCTGTTCTAATGGCTATAGGTTTCTAGTCCAAGTTATTGTGCACAACGAAAGTGTTTTGGCAAGATCTGCTATGCAATGATTATATTAACGAGCAAAGGAGACTGAAAAGGGCTGTCTGTCAGTCTGACTACTCTCTGTTTCTTATCTTTCCATTTTTTTGAAGATTTCTTTTCAGTGTCAGTTTATCCTGATGCAATACTTCAATTCTCCACAAGCTGACAGCTTTCTATCAGAGAGTATGGCCTTAAAATAAGCAATTATTTTAGAACCAAAGAACCAACTGAACATTTGGTGCCACCTGACCAGTTCACTTGACTGCTGCATCTACACAACAAAATTGTTCTCTGCAAGTCATTTGTGGTGGTACTTATCGTGGGCCTATATCCAGGTTCAAAGGATTCTGCCAATGTCATGGCTATTATGAACAGAAGAACAACAGAAAAAGAAAAGAAGGAATAGTATTGAACAGGTGAACTGCGCTTAATCAGTTCTACACAGGAGCAGTTTCTGCCTACAAATTCTTAAATATTTCTTTCTACTCACCTCTTGGGATTCTGTTCATTGCCCTTGTCGTGTCCATGTTTGATCATGCGGTAACGGCCATACTGAATAGATGGGCGAGAAATCACCATTCCACTCAGAGCTACCCTGCAGGAGGGATGATCAACATTAGCAGCAGCTAGCAAGTGATCCCAACAGGCATGGCTGCCTCTAAAGCAGGGGTCCCAACCCTCCCAGGCCACGGCATGCCAGCAAGTGGGCCACGCAAACAAGCCAAGCCCCATCCATGGGATGCAGGCAGCAATGAAGCCACGAAAAACCTCTCTCCACAGAATCGGTCCCTGACACCCAAAAGGTTGGGGGCCACTGCTCTAAAGTCAAAGATATACCCAGGGATTTCCCCACTGTCACACTCCAGATGGAAACTGTTTTTGGTTTTTTAATCTCCTGCATAGGAAGAGTGGAAGAAAAAAGGTAAAGCATTTGCTGCCTTAATTGCCTACATAAAGGGGTCCCACGTGAAAGTAGGATACTCGCTGGACTACATCTCTTATAACCTTTATCAACTTCTTACTACAGACTGTTAATTAGTAGTTTGGGGGATTCTCCTTCCTTGGACCAACTGCTTCCAGCCCAGATTGCAACAGACCTGTCGATAAAAGTCTTACCTGACAGCAATGTCATCATCTTCACCACCCCAACCCCAGTAGTTGTTAGGAAATCCATTCATCTTCATGTATTGCTCTGGACTAAGTGCTGAAACCCCTCCAAAATATGTCTTGTAGGGAAGCCTGCCAGAAGAATGATTAAAGAGAACATTTACTTACAAGAAGCAGCATCCGCGAGAACCTTTGTGAAATCTGGGGCTGACATTCCTACCCCAACTCACAATGGTTATGCAAGAAAGTTCAGAGATCAAAAGGGAAAAGTCTCGCATGTGTACTTTGGGGGGCAATCTCGTCATGCACTGCCAGTGAGCCAATCCTAAACAGCGCCTGTTTCCAACCGTCTCCTGCCTTAAGATTGATCATAAGATGGATAGCCTGATAACAGTAAAGCCTTGGTTTGTGAGTAACTTGGTCTGTGAGTGTTTTGCAAGATGAGCAAACATTTTTAATAAATGTTAACTTGATAAACGAACAATGTCTTGCATAATGTGAAGCAGAGCCCAGCTGAGGGCGCCCAACAGCCAAATCAGCTTCTTGTAAGTGTTTTCAGGGTTTTCTTCTCAAACCAGGAGATTACAGGAGGTTGCTGGTGGTAGAATTGAAAAGATCTGAGCCAGCTGCTTGAAAGAATGGGGTGGAGGAATGCAGATTTTAACTATCTTTAGGTTTTTGTTTCACTTCCTGACTCAATCTGTTCAATTTTGGATTATTGGCAATATTTGCTTCAAAATGAATAGCTGCTCCTTTATCTGTTAATGAGTCCTTTGCAACATTGTTTCTTTGGAGGCATTTCCTTTCTCTGTCGGATTACGGTGAAAAAAAAATGTGTTTCTTTATTCTCAGCGTCTAGAGTGCAGCTCACTTGCTATCGCGGTTGTTTTAGGGGCCATTTTATTTTGTTTCTAAAGTTCCAAATCATCTGTTGGGCAGAAGGGGAAGCCCCCAGAGCCCCAGCTGACTGGCCCAAATCGTGGGGTGGAGAGGAAGAAAGGGAAAGGAGAGGGGAGAGCGGAAGGGAGAGTGAGAAGGGTTATGGAACGAATCAGGTGAGTTTCCATTATTTCTTATGGGGAAATTTGATATGCAAGTGCTTTGGATTACAAGCAGGGTTCCAGAACCAATGATACTCACGATCTAAGGTTTTACTGTACTCAGATTCCAGGATCTCGC
>JANHFO010001389.1:134853-145569 GCA_032468095.1 Pareas carinatus | reverse complement strand
TCCCCTACATATAATCTTGATTAATGCCTCACAAAAGGAAATCAAGAGTTGTAGCTGGGGACTGAAAGGCAAAATGTTGAGCACCCAACATCTACACAGGGTCTATTCAATTTGCTATGTGTGTACCGCTTCCTGCCTACAGCACAGTGAAATCCCTAATTCACACTTTCAAAAGCAGAGAGGAAAAGAACAGGATGCACGTAAGATAATACTGATCAGCAAAGCTGCGTGAAGAATAGATCAAAATCCAATCCTGCTACCTTGCTGCCTCTAACACAAGTCCAGGCTGTTGATCAAGAAAAGATAAAGGCTCCCTCGAGTCAATTGAAACTGACCAATGTTCAAGGAAGACGGCTTCGGTGCTACTGCCAAAATGGAACACACCTAAGAGAAAGGCTAAGGTTCAGAAAAAGAGACCCAGAGGAAACCCATTAAGTTTGGGAAAGGCTTCTTCTTCTTCCCCTTTCAGAACAGAACGGAAGGTTTTGATTTTGAAGACTTTGATCCTTTGGCTCACGGAGGCACTGTGTTCCTTCCCTCCCACGGAGGAATAAAATCCAATACTTGTGGCATTTAATTCCTCTATTACTCCAAGCTCCCTGCAAATCCCTCATCCCATAATATCACACCCCAAACCAACGAAGTGTGCTAATTAAGGATTTATCGCAAGCCTATGTTGGACTTTGGTGTGGAGTTTTATGGGTGGCCCTATAAAAACTGAGGAGACATATTGATCTTTATGAAACGACCGATCACTCCACGGAACAGAACAAGATAGAGATGCTCATTCACGGGTAATAAATTAACAAACTCCCGATGGGACGGCTGCCCAAGTTAAGACAAAGCAAAATGGGTGGGGTGGGAGTCTCGAGGGACAAAGTTCCCCTCCAGGGGGAAAAAAAACTCCCAGGGATTGCCCAACGCTGAGTAAGCAATTCACTCAAAAGCGTAAAACCAAAAGTATTTGACAAATAGTCCTTTGCAGCTCTTTCCTATTTCTTCACCTCAAACACATCATCATTAAGGAATGACAATTGCAAAGCGAGAGATTTTTCACTTGCTGGGGGAACGCTTGATCCATCCCCTTCCACTAGCAGAGAAAAGATTTGAAGGAGGCAGGTCCCAAAGGCTGGGCCAAGAAATCTTGCAATTTTCTTAAGGATCAGGTTTCATTGATAGCATGCAACTCAATCTGAGTCTTATGGAAACAGCCATTCTGCTTGGGATTTGGGTAATCCCCACAGGAATGTTTTAAGGTTACTCTTTCACTAAGAAAGGCCTTTATTTCTGCTTGGCAAGATTCCCTGAAGCACTGAGAGCGGGACGAGGCAGGGAGATCAACCAAATGTGATTTGTGGTAGCTGGGAAGTAACGTATACATATATAATTGTGGTTTGTATGTGGGTCATATCGCCAGCCACTTTGCAGGGAGACATATGACGCTATGGTGGCCAACAATCAGAAGGAGACTTGTGGCATCATTTCAAACTGCAACTAGTCCTCAACTTTATTGTCATTGTAGGAATGTACACAGTATACACATACAGTGAAATACACATAACACCCAGAGACCAGACCCAACACACACCCACACACAACAATCCCCAAACTCACCCCCACCCGCCAAAATTCTCCACCCAGCTTTCGTTAGCTACAGTTCCACACCAACTCCCTGAAGCTGATGATGAAGCTTAGGAAGATAAATCTATCTCAGCATCTACTTCTCTCCTACTATCGCAGCACCATTGAGAGCGTCCTGACATACGGCACACTTGCATGGTATGGGAGCAGCTCTGTAGAGGATAAAAAAGCTCTACAGAGAATTATTAAAACTGCCCAGAATATCATAGGGCTTCAGCTACCAGCCCTGGATGACATCTTTGCATCTCGTCGTTCAAGGAAGTTGTCCAACATTCTCAGAGATTCTTCCGATCCTGCTTACAATCTCTTTGAACCATTGCCTCCTGGCAGAAGATACAAAGCGATTAAAACCCGGACCTCACGTTTTCTGAATGGTTTTTACCCTGGAGCTACAATTGCACAATGAACTTAAGGGCCACCATCAGTGAACTGTTGGATAGCATTACTTGGCCTGCTGTGTGGGTGCCTGGGTGTTTTTAGAGAGGGGGAATTTGGCGGGTGGTGTTGCATTTGGGGATTGTCATTTGTGGGTGGGTGTTGGATCTGGTCTCTGGGTGTTATGCAAATTTCGTTGTATGTGTGTACTGTGTATACTGGTACAATGACAATAAAGTTATTCTATAAAGTGAGCTATAGTTCACAAATGGCTTTTAATAAAATCTGTTAAGTCTGAAAAGGTGCTGCCAGACTCCTCCTGGTTTCTGTATGAGCTTGTGTATAGCTGATTTACTCTTTGCCTATTGGATGCTACTTTAAGTTGATAATACAATTCTGGTTTTATAAAAACTACTAATAGTACTGACTACAAACAATGATATGACAAAGTAGCAATAATGGTCAATTGGAATATCTGCAAGAAATAGCATTTGTCTGCTTTAAAATTCAAATAGATAGGCACCTGTCACATAACACCCCAGGCTTAACAACTATTGATCAGAAAGGGAAAAAAAGTCTGAATAGTGGTGTGATATGTACCCGGAGACAGCAGAAAACAAGAGAAAATCACAAAATTCAAAGACCTGCAAAAGTAGAACAACTGTGGCAACAGAAAGCAAAGATAGTACCAATAGTGACATACACCTTGAGTGCAATCCTGAAACATCTGGAGCGCCATATAAATACCTTTGGCATTGACAAAATCATCAGTCAATTGCAAAGGCCATTTTACTTGGAACAGCTTACATCCTGCAAGGATCCCTTTTAACACCATCCAACAATATCTCCCTGCCTCAGGTCTTTGGAAAGGACTTGATAGGTCGTCCCAAAGGGTTCCTGAAAGAGTGCCAACAACCAGATGACTGCAAGGAATACAAATCCGCCCATTCCCCACCATTCAGTCAGAACTGAAGAAGCTTCTTGGATGAGAAGCGAGACGCCTTCAAGGAAAAACAAAGAAAGACCAGTTGCCTCTTCAAAAGGCACCTCTGGGACAACCATGACCCGGATGACCGAGAAGCTCCATAGACACAATTTGAGAGGTAGATAAAAATCTCAAAACATTTGGCTGACTGTGCAACTAACAATAATAATGATTTTTCAAACCCAAATGCTGCCATCCTGTTCTTAAAAAAATATTCTCTACAGTGCAGTCTCTATCAAGGAACTGCTTCATGCATCCAGCAGGAAGGGATGAAACCATCCAACAACCAACCAACATATAAGAGCAAAACGCAGGAAGGATTGTATAAATGTGCTTTGTGGTGCAGCCAAAATAATCTTGAACTGAACTCACTCAAAACTATAGAAATGACAGTCGATTTTAGGATTAGATTAGATTAGATAATCTTTATTGTCATTTTTTTTACTGAGGGCACAATGGCACACATCAAAAATGAAATTTAGTTGCCCCCTCTCAAAGAGAAACACATACATGACACACACCTAAAACATGCTATAAACAACATATGTATAGACCCCCATCCCCACACATACATAACAATAAAACATTAAATACTGTCCATCTTGAATATATAATGGAAGGAGGAAGCCTGAGAGTTCGCAAGGTTAATGCTATATGGAATGAAACTATGATTGAACCTGGATGTTCTGCTACGGATACCACAAAGCCTCCTACCAGAACGTAACAAGGAAAACAGGTTGTGAAGAGGGTGAGTAGTAAGTGTCCCACATAATCTTATAACACTCAAACAACGCTTCTGCACTATGTCCTAGATGGGAGGAAGGGAGCTGCCAATGATCTGTTCGGCCATCCTCACCACTCTCTCCACCGCCTTCCTGTCTGAAGCAGGGATGCTTCCAAACCAGACCGTAATGCTGTATGACAGGATGATCTCCATCGCCTCCCTGTAGAAAGTGGCCAGAACAGGGGAAGGGAGATGAGCTTTTCTCATGCGACGCAGAAAGTGCAGGCGCTGCTGTGCCGGCTTCACCACTTTCTCAATGTTGAGCGACCAAGCCAGCCTACTCATTAGCTACACACCCAGGAATTGTATGCTGGTAACCATCTTCACAGGTGAATCATTTATACACAGAGAAGTGTGGTTGTGCCTGCCTTTTCTGAAATCGACAATCATCTCCTTGGTTTTTCCGGTATTTAAAAGTAGGCTGCTTTCCTTACACCAGTTTACCAACCCCTCAACCTCCTTGCGGTAAGTTTCCACACTGTCATCATGAATAAGGCCCACTACTGTTGTATCATCTGTGAACTTCACAATATGGTTGGTGGCAAACCTAGTACAACAGTCATGAATCAACAGGGTGAACAGCAGCGGACTTAGGGACGCAGCCCTAATGAGAACCTGTGCTCAAGAAAATGGCATTAGAGGTATTATTTGTTCCAGCTTGCACATATTGGGGCCAGTCTCACAATACTAGACAACACAGTATCAATAATAGAGACCTTCAAGTTTATAGGTACTATAATATCCCAAGATCTAAAATGGTCAGCCAGCAACAAAAATGTCATTTAAAAAGCACAACAAACAATGTTCTTTCTGAGACAACTCAGAAAGCTCAGTCTGCTCAAGGAATTGCTGACACAGTTCTACAAAGGAATCATTGACTCCATAATCTGCACCTCAATAACTGTCTTGTTTGGCACTGCAACCAAACAAGATAAACGCGAACTTCAAAGAATAATTAGAACTGCAGAAAAAATTATTGCTACAAAACTCCCCTCCATTGAAAACCTGTACACTGAACAAACCAAAAAGAGTGTAGTGAAAATAATTATGGACCCCTCACACCCTGGACATAATCTGTTTCAACTTCTTCCCTTCAGATGCCGCTACAGGGCATTGCAAACCAAAACAACTAGACACAAGGATAGTTTCTTACCCCATGCCATCACTCTGCTAAACAACTAACTTACACAACACTGTTAAATTATCTACTGGAATATATCATTATTACCTTCACAACTTTCCTATTACCTATTACCCATTCTCTTAATTGCACTTGTTGCTTACATCTAACAATATAAATAGTTGTTCATTTAGTACCCCTATTTTGACTTGTAGATTATTGGTATCCTACAATTGTTATAAACCTGTTACAAAAACGTACTGTATCACAATAATGTCTCGTATGGCATAAGGAATGTGTTTTGTGACACAATGAAATGTGTTTTGCGATTGTACTTTATAACATTGCGACTTGATGAATGTAATTTGATTATGATTGTATTCATGATTTAAAACCATGATTTATCGATTGCAGCTTATATGGACATGTGAAGATGAATGTACTTTATGATTATGAATTTATCTTATGCTTATATTTATATGACAAGATGAATGCACTTTATAATTATGAATGTATCTTATGATTGCAATCACAGTTTGCTTATTGTATGTAGGTAGGCATAGAGCATGTACAGCGAAGACAAATTCCTTGCATGCCCAGACACACTTGGCCAATAAATTCTGATTCTGTAATCCATATGCAAACATATGGGTAAGAACAACATGCAAGAGTTGTAAGAAGAAAGTAGATTTTTAAACAAGTGTAAATAGTGTTTGTTTAATCAACCGGTTCACCTGTTTACAAATAACAGAGAGGATTAAAAAGCATGTAATTAATCCCTTAGTAAGTAGGTATATCAATATCTGCACTATTTGTAAAAATAACAACTGGTCTTGAGGATCATCTACTGTAGATGAATTTTTCATTTGCAATGAAGAAAACAGATTCTACAAATAAAAAGTAATGTAGTTACTTTTAAGCGATGGGCAAATTGTCACTGAAGCCTTACTAAAAATTATGGGGGATACAGAAGACCTGAGCCTCCTGGGTTTTCATTGAGCTAGATCCTGGACAGCTATTCCTCTAAAACCCAGTCAAGTAATGCTATTTAATCCAGTAAAACATTTCCTTCAAAACATGCAGAAATATCCATATATCTACTTAAACCTAAATGACTTCCATGTTTTGTAAAGGAAGTACAAGTACCATCAACAATATAAAGGAGGAAATCTAGAAATTCAAAAAACCATCACGACTGTCTGCGGAGTGCTCAAAATGTGGAAAAAAAACTAAGTATAGGGTTTCTTTTAACACCCTATCCTCCAACTCCAACAGAATAACAGAGTTGGAGGTCTTCCAATTCAACCCTCTGCTCACGCAGGAAACCCTTTCAACCCTTTCAGACAAATGGTTCTCCAATCTCTTCTTAAAAACTTCCAATGTTGGAGCACTCACAACTTCTGGAGGCAAGTTGTCCCACTGATTGATTGTTCTCACTATCAGGAAATTCCTCCTTAGTTCCAGGTTTCTTCTCTCCTTGATGAGTTCCCATCCATGACTTCCTGTCCTGCCTTCAGGTGCTTTGTAGAATAAGAAGATCCCCTCTTCTCTGACTTTTAGTGTTCGGAAGACAAAATAACTCTATGCATGGATCCCAACTGTATTCTAAGCACTCCCCATTTCACAGTGGAGATGGACTCCCAAGGGAACACTCTACATCGACAAGACTGAGATTGTTTTTTCCCCTCTAACAATGAGTGTATACCACAAACTGCCCTACTGACCATCATTGAATTAAATCAACATGACATTTTTTGGCCGACCTTATGATTTGCATCCCAGCTAAAGGCTGCAAAACTGTAAGGCGCATCCCTGTGGTTCCTTATGGCTGAGTGCAGAAGGGTCCAATTCTTAACTTACATCTTTGCATTCATGTTGAAAGCGATGTACCTTTTGTGACACGGGACAAAGCTTCCAGGAGTTCATATTGGGCAGAGACACACGCATGAATCAACCTTTCGTCTCACACCTGAGGAGGTTCCCTGGCTCTTTAATCTGGTGGCAGCATTTTTCCATCAGTTCATTTAGAAATAAAAAGTGCTTCATATTAAGGATAAAGCAGCACTGTGCAAAAAAAAAACCACCCTGAAGTTACTGCTCTTCAGAGAGAAACTGGCCCTATCCAGCTTGTTAACTCCTCAGCTACGCGGCCACTTGAGAAATCTTTTCAAAAATACTGTGCCAACATACATTTATTTTTTAAAAAAATTATTAAGCAAATGTAGACTACGGCCGCCCAACTCACATTAAGGCAACTTTAATTATTCAGTGAAATTATGGTAAATATTTTTTTTCCTGGAGTGCAAGATTTCTCTGATTCCAATTTCAATAGAGTTTCTGCGATGAATCAGAGAGACTAAAAAGATGTGATAACTTAGAACGGGAGGGGCATGCAGCCAGGCCAACAAGCCCTAAGACAGATCGGCAAAACCTGGCATTTACTCAGAGTAATATACAGTCATTTCGAGCCAATAGCATTCGGCCAATTTAAACAGGAAGTGGAAAGCGGCTGGTGCAAAGCAAAATCAGGAAACTGGAGGGGGTGGGGTGGGTGGAAGGGAGGGGGGGAAATAGGCCCAGAATGTGTAGTGCATTCAGAACAAGGATCCAACTTAGTCAATACCAGATGTCACTCCTCCAACAGATAACAGCTCTCTGAACTGGCTCGTGTCATTTGCCAATCGGCCCCAATTTTTCCCCTCAGTATTCACTACTATAGCATGGATGGAATGATACAGAATCATTTTACCTCGAACAACAGGACAAGAGAGTCTTAAGAATTGGACCATTACCCGGATGTTTTTCGGTACCTCCCGGACAAATTCTTGGCTGCCTGTTTTACTTATTGTTCTCTAGGGGGAAGCACAGGAGCCACACTAGAGTTAAGCAATGGTGCATTGACTCCAATCCCCAGAGCAGACTTTGCATTCTGTTGCTGAGACAACGATAGGCTGCCAAGATTCCAGCTTCTCTTTCTTAAAGGGCTGCCTGATGGAAAAGAAGAGTTTTGTTAAAGGCACAGGGCCCAGCTTGCCAATGGCATCCAATCCATTTTGACAACTTATACAAATGTAAATATAAATAAATATAAATAAAATAAAGGGTACGTGTGATGCACTTTTTCTTTCAAGTCCACAGGTTTTGATTTAACACATTCAAGAGACATAATCCCACGGGTTCATCTGAATCCATGAATTCTTCTAAGGAACTTTTTCAGCAGTCCCAGGAACCAGGGCATACAACTATGGAAGTCTTTAGACTCAGAACAGGGGTCTCCAACCATGGGGACGTTACAACTTGTGGACTTCAACTCCCGGGATTCCTCAGTCAGCAAAGCAAGGAGTTGAAGTCCACAAGTCGTAAAGTCCCCAAGGTTGGAGACCCTTGCTTTAGAGCAATTCCTACTCTCGAAAAACTTGATGCAATGTAATTTTGGTTTCCTTGATTTTTTTTCAATTAAAAGTTTTATAGAAGAGCTATAAACTACACAGATTTTAAAAAATGGCAAGGAGAATTTTAAAAGGTAAATATACAAGAGATTTAAAGTGTAAGTGGTTATAATTTTCCATACATCATGAATTATGAATAATTGAAATATGTTACATCAAGGAATCAAAAAAATCAAAACTTCAAGCTAGGATAAATAGGAATCATAGTCAAATCAGTATGAATCACCAAATCACTTGCTGAGACACACAGAACTGTAATTTTTAATATAACAGGAGGAAGTTTAAAAATACGATTAGAGAGTAAATAAACCTTACGATTATAAATGCACCTAATATACACGACATGATGATTGTACTTTGTGATAATGAATGTCTCATAGGATTGTAACCACTGTTTGTCAATCATAGCCTGTATGTAAGTACTGAGCAAATTCCTTGTATGTCCAGACACACTTGGCCAATAAATAAATTCTATCTATCCATCAATTCTATCACTTCTATCTTCTATCTGTATTTGATTTGACGTTAACAGCTGAATCCTACCATTTGAAATACTACATGCCCTCAAGTATGCCCTATTCATTCTTTTCAAACATGAGGTCATAGTGCCAATACTGGGCTCACTTAATTTTTACTGTACAGCATAATTCAGTTTGCCTTTAGATGATAAATAAAATATCTTAGAAGTCATCCAATCCAGTGATGCTCAACCTTTTCACAGATTGTACCACTTTTAGGACACAATGGTTAAGTACCAGCAGTGGCTTAGCAACGTGTCAAAAACTTGATGACCAAAAAAAAGAGGGAAAAAAGGATAAAATACATCCACTTACAACACTTTAAATGGGAAAGGTGGGCCTGTTTCTATGCCATTAATCATAATGCCATTGATTAATCATATATACATGACAAGATGAATTTACTTTACAATTATGAATGTATCATGCTTATGTACTTTATGATTATGAATGTATCTTATGATTGCAATCATCCTTTGTTTATTGCATGTATGTAGGTATAGAGCATTTACACTGGAGACAAATTCCTTGTGTGTCCAGACACACTTGGCCAATAAATTCTGGTTCTGATTAAGTTTCCCTTCCACAGCTTCTGCTCCTTCATTGATCCCTCTGCTTGTCTCACAGAAGCCTCTCCTCTTCCATCCCCTTCTCTCTCTCTCTCTCTCAGGCTTGCCCCACAGAATCTTTTCTTCCTCTCCTGTCTCCCCTCACCTCCTCCTTTTCTCTTCTGGGTGAGCCACTCTCAGCTGACTCTCTCACCCCAATGAAGTGCTGCTCCTGGTGATAGCAGAGGCAGCGCTGCACATGCCTGGGGGAAAGTTTGCTGGGCTGCGGTGTTGCCAAGGCTCTGCTGGGGGCACAGGTTTGGCACGCTTGGCTCAGCTGATCGGTGCTTCTAGCAATGCCGATCAGCTGGAGCTGCGGACGCGGCTCCTGCACCCTCAGCAGAGCCTCGGCAACACCGCAGCCCAGCAAACTTTCCCCCAGGCATGTGCAGCACTCCTGCTGCTTCAGCTCATCTCCCCTACACTTCTCTGAAACTAGACAACATCGACATTGTGTACCACCTGCCAGGTACTGGCGTAACACCAGTGGTACGTGTACCACAGATTGAAAAGGCCTGATCTACTCTAGCCTCCATTTTAATGCAGTAACTGAATGCAATGGTGTTCCAGCCTTTATTTAAATAGCTCTAAACAAAGGAACACCCACCCCAAATTTCCAGAGATAATCTCCTGTCAGCCAATTAGTGTTAAGTTTTTTCCCCTTAAAATTTAGTTAAAAACTACTTTTCTTCAATTTCTGTCACCTGGTCTCTAGTCCTAAGGAGCAAAGTACAAACAGTAATGAGACAGATTTGTTTGTGTACTTGCTGCGACCAGCACAGAACTAAAAAGGTCATAAATCTGAGATAGCTATTAAAAAGTAGATATATGAATATGCACATACTCATAAAAACAAAGGGGCTTCATGACCAAACCTTAGTTTTGTCTATCCCAGTTCAGAGATAAGAAACCACATAGAAAATTATTAACCATCCTGAACCAAGTGTTGAAATATCTGGTTGAACACTAAAAGATGTCTTATTTTTCTTTTGAAAAAAGAAATGATAGTGGCTTATGAAAATATGGTATTCATCATTGAAGGAAGCTAGAAAGAATTTCCTGTTACAATAATAACCATTCAGAATCACCCAATGAAAATGGCCCGTTATAGATGCAAAACAAACACAAATGTATTTCTTCCTGCAATGCAAAAGCTATATGACATCACCAAATTCAGAAAGCTGTTCATTGTTGCAAGGGCTGGGGCTAAGCATTATTGGAAAAATTAATTCAACT